>VZTT01035030.1:0-10917 GCA_013400855.1 Buphagus erythrorhynchus | reverse complement strand
CAGATTTGGAGTCTACCAGGAGCCTTGAGAGGATTCCCCTAGGAAACCTTGTGGGACTCAAAGGTGGGATTTTTTGCTACTCTTTGGTGTAACATTTACCACAGGGTAAGCACCTCACTTACATTGCACCTACCAAGGAAGGTGCCTTTCCTTGCAAGTCACAATATTCCAAAGAGGATAGAAATGTATATAATATCCCTCTAGTTGTGGGCACCCCATGGATAGCCACACTGTTCACAGGCTAATCCCACTGCAGCACACACACCACTGTGGCACCGTGTCCTATAGACACATGTGGGAGGATACCGTGGTCTGGAGACAGCCCACAGAGTTCCACTTCCAAGGATTTCACTTCTCAGTCCTTCAAACAATAATTGCACTCATTGCCAGCAAAGCAAAGACTGTGCACGCTCCAAAATGGTAATGGATGTTAGTGCTGGAGATGGCAAAATGCTCCTTTCATTGGCTCAGGAAAAATAAATGTGAAAATATTTTTGAACTTTTTATCTTAGATTGCCATAGACTGAGGCAAAAATCTTGCCATTTGTTTTTGTGTGGGTAGACCTCTGTAAATGTCAAGCAGCGAGGAGGTTTCTGCACAGCTGCTGAGCTGAATGAGACCATTTGAGAGGTCACAGCTTCCAGTCCTCCTGTAGGACTTCAAACACAGGCTCTACTTTTCTGTACAGGGAGCAGCTCTTTTAAGCCAAGGAGGCTGTTCACAGTACAGGAGTTCAAACATGGGTGTAAACTTCTGCATGACCAGGTCAGAAGTTACTATCCGAGAAATGTGGCTGCTGCATTATAATTAGCAATTGTTAAGGAAAGGGCTTAGAGATAGAATCACAGCTCTAACATCAAGGATTATACAACAAAATAGAGACAAAAGGGGAATTATTTTTCTTTTATTATATTTCTCAGTGCAAGAATTATGAAAGGACTCTACATTTTTTCATCGTTTTCCCACAGTCATTTATATAAATCTCTTGGAAAAATCAAACTAAAACCTCAGTCCTCACAGGAGAAATTTGCTGACTCATGCATTTGTTTTGTTATGTACAGATGTTCATGTGGGCTCAAGACAGAAGCTTACATCTGACCTTTGAAAAGTCAAAGCTGGTTTGGGGAAACTGCATATAAAATAGTCAGAAAGTTTTCACAAAGTCTATCCCTGATGCAGGTACTGAGATGCTAAATCCAGCAGTTATAGTGAGTCCTCTACATCAGACTCGAGAGCCTGTAAGATGCATTTTAGAATCACCCAGGGGGAAAAAACCAACCACGTTTTTTCCAATATGGGTCAGAAGCACTAATTAGCTGGAATTGTTTCTCATGATCAGTAACTCAGCAGTTCTCCTTCTGCCTCTGTTAGAGAACTGAGTTGAAGAGTGGTTGCATTAAAATAGAAACAAACAACATCCAAATTCTAAACAGCAGTCAGGCTTAAATTTATCTCCCGTAGTGCTTCCTTGTGACAGTGGCGATGACAGCGTGGATTAGATAGGGCTGGCACTTCACACCGTGTGTCACTCCTCATTATCTGATGAGAGTCCCTGCAAGAGGCAGGTGCTGGGGAATGAAAGATTAGGTGCAGCTCGTGTAATCAGGCTAATCCCTCGCTACCTCCACCGAGTGATAACAAAATGTAAGTGGCTTTCTCCTTTCCACAAATTCTTCCCCACTTTTGCCGTGCTCATGAGTCTGTGGGTGTAATTACCCCAGCTGCAGCTGAGAAACCTCACAGCAGAAACCAGCATTTCCAGGATGAAGTAGGTTCTGGACTGCAGACCTGTATTCCAGACAATTTCTGTTCTCCCAGGGATACATACAGTCCTAATCATGCAGCCTAAGCCAACCTGCTGAAGTGCCCCTCCTGTGCAGGTGTTTAAGCTTTTCTTCCTCAGTTTCGGCAGATCCTCTTTAATTCTCCCTAATGGCTCTCTTGCTCTCCAAAAATAAGCAAATGAATTTTGCAAGTGAATGAACATAATGAAAAAGCAAGGTGTGAGGCTTGGAGACATAGACTAGATTTTGACACTTGCTGCATTTTTCTAATACCTCTTAGTGTGCTAATCAATGTTTGGCAGTGTGGGTATTAGAAATTAAGTCCCAGTAATGAGATCTAGCAAAATTAATGGTAAAAAGACAGCCATCTTTCAGTGCCAATTACTGATGAGAACTTCTTGGGCTTTTTGCACACTTTCAGAAACAAATCACTCCTCAGATTTTAAATGAGAACACTGGCTTTTTGGAAGAGAGCCAGGACATGATGAGTAAGACTCAGACACCTGGCTATGGGAAGAGATTCACATCTGCTAGACACAGAAAAGAAAATACATAGCTAGCTTTGGGTAGGAATCAACTACCACTTGCTGCCTTCTTGGAGTGTCCCAGATAGAGGTTGTCTGCAATCACCTCTTCTTTAGAGATACTTGTGGGAAGCCAGGAAGGTGGCAACTGGAGTCCATGCACAAAATTACAGACCACAGGGAAGGGAATGGGAAAACCCAGAACATTCTGTACTTGCCAGCAGCCACAGATGCAGGTTACAACTGGTGAAATGGCAGGTGTGATAAAAGTAAGCATTTCACTGGAGGACTGGGACACTAAAGAGGAAGAGGAGCAGAAAATACTTCTGTCTATCAAACAAAACAGCCTAACACCAGTGAGGGAGAAGCATAGTGGTGTTTAGGGAAGGTAAAGAACAGCACATGGTGGTGGCCAGAGGCATTCAGAATCACTGGCCACAGTCAGCACCTGTGGGCACCCCTGCTCTGTTGCGCCAACAGGGTCCCACACCACTGACCATAAAGTTTAATCATGGCTGGATGAAGTGCTGGAGGATGCACTGTGGAAGGTTTGTGCTGCTGGGAGCTGACCCTCAAGCTCATTTTGGCTTTTTTCTCATAGTAAATGTTTATCTGTAAGACCCACATGGCTGCTGCTTGGATAGATGGTCCCCACCGTGCACTGGTGTGACACTGTGGTGGCAGGCAGAAGTTGAAATGCCTGTCTAACTATGCCAACCTTCCCAGGAGCTCAGATGTGCCAACAGTCTCGTTCCAGAGACTGAAACCCAGCCAGGCACTCCTATTCTCTGCTGGTGGTCTGGATATTGGCTGAAAGAAAAAAGGATGCTCCTGTTTGACACTGTGGAGAGGTAAATAACTACGC
This sequence comes from Buphagus erythrorhynchus, assembly GCA_013400855.1. Lineage (NCBI taxonomy): Eukaryota > Metazoa > Chordata > Aves > Passeriformes > Sturnidae > Buphagus > Buphagus erythrorhynchus. The sequence goes on along the minus strand of VZTT01035030.1, from coordinate 7,743 downwards.
TTGGTATGGTGTTATGCCTGAGCCATGACTTGGGAGGAAGAAAATTTTTCCATGTCACTCTGAGTCACCTCATTCCCCATTTAGTGGGCTCAGAGGAACATCTTCTCCTTCCCAGCAAGAGGCCATGGCCTTGTGCTCACTGGGAGGTGGGCAGGATTTGGCAACAGCTGATGCAAACTTTCCCAGACTCCAGGGAACAACATTTAGTCATACAAAAATCCCAGTTGGTTCCTTCATACTTAAACCCCCACCCTCTGCAGTTGAAAAGTTAATTTGGGAAAAATGGCTGGATGACAAAGCAAGGAAATATGGCAAAATGGTCTTAATTTTATTTTTAACAATTGTTGCTGTTGAAGTAATACTGGACATAACCCTTATTTAGTACTCTACCATTTGATCCTCATGGTTACAAAAACATGTGTTTCTGTGTACTAAAGATTAAAATAGGGAAAAAAATACACTACTGACTGTCTGCTCAGGAATGGGACTTGAGCAAGAAGAATGCACTAAGTGAAATATGTGTTTTTATAAGTGGAAATTTCTTCTTTTTTTGTTTTCTTGCATTGAAATCCAGTGATTTCTACTCTGCATATTGCTTTTCTGTGTGACAATTGTAACCATGCTGAGTATTTTTAGTGTTGTGCTAATTGCATCTGACACACAAAGAGAATATTCCTTGCTTGGCATTTATTAAATGTCAGTGGTTTTGCAGTCTTGCAACCTGGCCCATCAGCTGAACACCTCTGAGCTCCTCTGAACTCTTGCAAGGCATTAGGCCACTTACTGCAACCTTCTCAAGATAGGAATCTGCCTCTTCTGCATGTGCAATCACTGCAATACCAAAGTAATCCAAGCCTTTGGAAACTGTGCTTAGGCTAGGCTCATCAGAAGAGAGGAACCACTTCTGCACTAAGGCTTACTTGTTACTGATCAAGCTGAAAACTTACACCTGAAACAATCCTGAAACAGGGAAACATTACTGCTCCACTTTCCTAAAATGTCACATGCAAGTAGGTAGGTTCTTCTGATGACACAATAATCTTCTTTACAAATTACAGTTCACCACCACTGTAGAAAAACAGACTAGCAAGCAGGCATAGAAATGTCCCAATGTACAAATCAGCAAGTAAAGCCCCTTTTCTACTGTCAAGAGGTGGAATAGGCAGATATCCACTACTCAGGCCTTACTTCACTGCCATGTCATGATCCTAAAGGTAAATGTTTTTCAAGGATAAGTAATGGAGATGTTCAAAAGCCAGAGTATGGAAAAGGTAATGATAGTTTTGTTTGCACAGGAAGCTAAGTCTTCTCTCCAGGTAAAAAAACATATCAGATAAATATGCATTTGGCCACTCACAGCTTGAAGCCTTTCTGCTACTCCAGTGATGCAGTGGGTAGGAAAAACATCCAAGTCTTGAGCACAAGTGACCACAATGTGTTCACATGAAAGTCACTTTTAGAATGAGTTGTATGGGTACACAGAATCTCTATCCCACAAACAGATGTTTGGGATCTTGAACAATGAGCTGTGGCTCAGCATTCATTCTCATTACATGAGCATGGAAATCCCAGAGAAGCTGGGAGCTGGCAGTTGTCATAAGCTTTGTGGCATGTCCAGTGGAGGCAAAGAGTCTGTAAGTTTCTAGTGGCCTCTTACAAAGCTGTGGAAGAAAAAGCAAAATCTAATGGGTACAAGAGAGCAGTGGAGAGAGTACATTTTACAAAAATTTTCTAAAAAGGTCCTCAAGACTAATTGTATGAAGTGATTAGAAAAGTGTAACAGCTTTAAGATACTCTCACCACTTCTCAGAGAATGAATATGAACTGGCTAAATCCAGTATAGTGCTCTGTCCTTCAGCTGAGTAAAACCCAGTTTTAGCCCAAGCACACTGCTTATTGTGTACAAGATGCCCATGGAATAGACCATATATCACTCTATGTGCATAAAAAATGGAAGCCAGATGAAGAACTGCAAAACTTGGCCACAGGTGTCAGGTTCTGATGTGCCTAGCAGAGATGGTCCAGCCCAATATGTGCTTGATTGAGCCCAGAAGTGCAAGGATTTGGAGCTTTTAACAAAGCAAAGTTCAGTGGGTCAATCAGACTGAGAATAGTCTCATTCCTGGCCTTTTCTTTATTCTGTCTTTTATTTTAGAGTTGACAAACAGAAAAGACTCCTCCATGTCCTTTGCAGGACTCTGAAAACCACCTTCAAATCTTCCCTGATCTGAGGGAGAGGTAAGGAGGGAATGAAGGGATCAATGACATGTTGGTGTGTGAGTGAAAATGCAGCTGGAAATGGCTTTGCTTGGGGCTGATTCAAAGTGCTGACTCAAAACTGCCTCAGCCCATGGCAGCATGGCCAAACCCAGGGGGATGACACTCCATGGAGGGAGCACCCAACCTGACCCACGAGCTGCAGGCTCTCCCTGCTTGCTTTCCCACGTGGCTAACGGGCCTTCCTAGCCACCAGCTGTTTGTTTATCTTAGGACTTCTAATTGTTGTGGTGGTAATACTTAAAATTTGTATTCCAAACTCACTTTGTCCTAACCCACTCAATTGTCTAGACAGCCCACACTGTAGGAGAGAAATTATCCATGCTATTGAAACTGCAGCCTGGATTCCTGGCTTTTTTTATTTTTTTTTTTAAACCAGGCAAACACAAAGTACTTGTCCTACTTTCTAGTCAGTAAGCTGAAATTCAGCATGTTTAATTATAAATCAAATAATTGACTACAAAGCTATTGTGGTATGGCCTTCCATGCTGTTGATGGTTTTAATTGCAAACTGTTACATGATGTGCTTCAGTAACAAAGAATGAGCCCAGAAGTAGCTGAGGAAATGTCCTACTTTGACTCTATCTTTATAGGCAGGAAAATTTCTGGTGTGTCACTCCTCTCCATGATGGACATGGACAAGAGAACTGCAGGCCACACAAGATGCCAGTGGGGGCCATGCTGTGTTCAGAGGGACAGCCCAGGAGCTTGCTGTACACTGTTCCTGCTGCCCCTCCTCAGGACCCACTCTCAGGAGAGTCATGTTCCTCCCATGGACCAACAGGAGCTTGCATGGCTCATCCTGGAGCTGAGGATGAGAAAGACCACAGTGTGGGCACTGAGCACTCTCATCACACCAGATGGCACCCCTGGGTGGCAGCCATGGAGGGGAGTGACAAGAGGGTGACACTAAAGCTCAAAGCCTCCTCAATGACCATGGTGTCACTCCTTGCATGAGAAGGCAGGTGCTGCTCTCTCCCCTCTCTGGACATGAGGATCCTAATGGCCCCACTCCCTGCTAAAAAAAGCCAGTAAGGTAACAACGCTTGATGCCAGGGCATGTAAAAGGAGTCCCAGGGGGAGCTGGAGTCTTTCCTTCTCTCAGACCTTCCAGTGGTGTCAGGTCCAGAGTGGGCACATACTGAATCTCCTGGGAAATGGGGATGCCTGCTTCTGCTGGACTAGACCACCACCCTGGAACAAACTGCCCAGAGGCATTGTGGTTTCTCCATTCTTGGACACACTTAAAACAGAACTGGACATAACCCTGAGAAACTTCTTCTAACTGGAGTTGCTCTGAGCACAGGACCTCCTAAAGCCCCCTCCACACTGATTTTTGGGGGGATTTTATAACTTAGAAAATTCTTCACAAAGCAGACAGTAGGGGTGTTCTCACTGAGTTGTGTCTTCAGTGGTGAGAAAGAGACACAAGTTTGGGTCCTTATGCACAACTGTACCAGGCAGCAACATCTCTGTCAGCTCCTCCTGAGGTGCTGCTTGCTCCTTTCCACTCATCTCACCCATGTATTTCCACCCTCCTCACCAGCACCCTGCCAGGCTGCAAAGTATCATCTGGAGGAAGGTTTGGGGAAGGTGCTTGTATGGTATCTTGAGCACACTGAAGTGAGAAAGACAAATGAGATTTTCCCATTGGCAGATTAACATGAACTAGGAATGATCCTCACCTGCACTGGAGCCAGGACCCACCACAAGCTCAGTTTGGGCCAACAAGTGCTGATGAGGAAGGGCCATCAGCCCTCCACTGCCCCAGGAGGATGAGGAGGTGGGGAGGTGCTTGCTTGGACAAAAACATCTCAGAAGTAAAGGCAGTTCTGGTGGCAGGTGTTTTTTAAAGATGAGGACAGGTTTCAACAGATTTCAGCAGATCGGGAGAAGTGGGGAGGGGAGAAAAATTGTGTACCCAGAGAGTCACATACTAATAGGAGAGAGAAACTGCAAATCTCTTTTTTTCTTTCCTCTCCATAAATCTGCTCACCCCTGTGAATATGTACCTGAATGGAAGGCCTTCTCAGAAGTAGCTGTAGATTTATTTGCCTTCTTTTTCTTTTCATTCCCAGTGAGATGGGAAAGAAAAGTAAAAAAAAAAATATTATTGGGAAAAAAAATAAAGAAAAAAGAGAGAAATGAAACCCTGATGTGCCAGTTGCTCACCATCCACTACCTTGTGCCCAGCCCATCCCTGAGAGGCAATCAGTCCTTTCTAGATAATTCCTTAGAAAAGAAATATTGAAATCTGCCACCAAGACAGATTGAAAAACACTGTCTCCTTCACCCATGGACAGGAAAATCTGGAACCTTCCTTTGCTGAAAGCAGAGACTGAGCAGAGCCAATTACCTGTGGTGCCAAATAGTGTTCCAGCAAGTCTTTGGGCAGAATAAATATAAAATCCTCCAAGTCAGCTATGACATATTTCAGGCATATTTAGTCATTGAAGCTGAATATCCCCAGCTGTGTTAAACTGTTAAGCTGTTGAGATTCCATTTGCAAACCACTAACAAAAAGTAAGCTAAAATAGTCTTGCTGTGCCTGCTCTTGCCTAGCATTGCTGAGGAAAATGAAACTTAAAGCCCAGATCATTTCATGTTTCTTGGAAAAACACCCAAGTCCTTCATGTTGACGATGTGTTCCAGTACCCTCCTGCTAGAGAAGTTTTTGTTTAGCAGTGTCTATAGATGTGAATCCTTAAATAAGGACAAGTGAGCTGCTATTTTATTGTATTACAGATTCTCTTTGACCTTACTCTGCTGGGCTACTGATGTAGCTGTGCTGAACGGACCAGCTCTATGCTCAGGGAATAGTTTTGGTCCCACATTTCCTTAAGGGCAAAGATCTCTTTTCCTTTCTCTTGCATGCAACAGCAGTTTCTAGGCAATATTGACTTAAAATTCTCTATTTTTATATGACTAACTATAGCAGCTAATCATTTAAAAAGCTAAATGTTTGAGATTATTATGAAAACTTGAAGTCCAATCTCCATTTTTAAACTGAATTGCAGCCTATGCATGCATGAAGACAAAAGCCCCAGAGTGTGTAAGAAGGGAATCAACAGGACCAACTAACAGACCAATCTGTGATTTAAGGCTAATACAGAGGAATATAAATCTCCCTGAGCTTTTGTGTTATTTCAGTGTGAAGTGTTTGTGGGGGAGAGCTGTTTTCCTCTCTTTCACTCTCCCTGGTCTGTGCACACCCTGTGCCAGTGCCTTCCCAGCAGTCACAGGCATGGTGGAGGCAGGTGGTCCTCAGTGAAATCAGTGAAGACTGATGCATTGGGGTTTTTTTCTTGATGGGTGGCTTTTTAGCAAGGTCACCTTATGCTGTGGGGTCCATGTGTGGCAGTTCAGGGAGTCTGGATGGCAGCCCAAGCCTGCTGGAGCTGTGCTGAAGGGGGTGGCTCCTGGTGAGGAGAATAAGGAGGAAGAGGAGAAGGAGGTGAGGATTCAGGAGCTGCAGAGCTCCCTATCCCCTGAGGAAAGGAGGAACCCGTGCTCTAGTGGGGGTCCAGTCACTGCTGAAGCAAGAGCCATATGTGGAGAAGTTTGATTCAGCAGAGCAGTGGGTTTTTCTTTTCCAGCCATATTTCTCTGAAGCCCCAAGAGCAAGTGATGCTGGCCACTGTGTTGTGTGAAGAGCTATTGCTGTGATAATATAGATATATGTGTATAGATAATTACCATAACCTTTCTTTATTAATCTCTGATTAAAATCTGAAGTAATTTATATGCAAATTAATTGCTTTGCTTATTATCCTGACAAATGGCCAAGCTGGCCCTTGGCATGGCAGAGCTGGCTGCTGTCCTTGTCAACTATGCTGTTCTTGGGCCATCAATATCCCAGAAAATGTTGCTGAAAACTCCTCAGCTGCATCCTAAACTCTCACAAGATGCAAAACAAGCCTATGCCAGAGGCAGTAGGAGGGACCCAACATCTCCCTGGCTGGAAGAGCTGTCTGAAACCTCTCTCTTTTCCTCTCCCTTTCCTCTTCAGCCAAAAAATCCATGCATTGTCAATACAATGTTTGAGGGACTGCAGACCAGGTCATGAGTGGTGGATGGCTTCTGAAGGATGCCTTTTTCACAGCAACAAGGGAAGAAGCTGGGGCCAAGTTTCTTTTTCTTACAAACTTCTGCAGGGTAAGTTGCCTCTTTGGTAATTTTCAGCCATGAAAGTGAGTAGGTGGCTCAGCTCCTTCTCATCTGTGTGCAAAGATAGGGAAAAATACACAGCTAGAGCCTCATGAAAGCAAAAGAAATGATTAGCTGTTGTTTTTTTTTATTATTTGTGGCTAAGGAGTTCAAGGTAAGCTATTGAGTAGATGGATTTAGTTTTGATAGCTGAAAACACAAATACTCATCAATATTTTTCAGAGTAAAAAAAAGATTTTGAATGACAGATTATATCTTTCCAGGCTCTTTGTGGTGACAGCTGGAGAGGGTTGATTCTAGAGGCTGAGGCAAGCCTGTGATGGTTGTTGCCATCTTTCTACAATGCCTGGAGATTATCAAAAGGCATTAATTCATTGTCTGTAAGGTAGACTACACCATCCCTACATATCTCAACAACAGAGTGATGAACCACTGGTTTCCAGCCAAAATCACTGGAAAACTGCTGGGGCCACATCCCGTGCAGTGCTGTCCTGCAGGGGGGCAGTGGCAGGGACAATATAAAGGGCATTGGTGCTTGGATGGTGGTGTGAACACCACATTTGAGAGCTGAGAACTGTTTTACATTGCAGATAGCAGTCTGTAATTAGAGTCCCATGGGATAGTCATAGGAAGGCACTGTGCTCCTGAGGGCAGCAGGGCCCATGAAGAACCCTTTCCTACACATCCAAGCTAGGAATCCTTTCGTGCCCTGTGGGGACTGAACCACCTCTGGATGGGAATGGTGCATCTGTTGTTGTGCTGGGCAGAGATTGCAAAGCCTTTTCTTCAAAGCCTTTTCTTCAGTGGGGCACTGTCATGATATCTCATCACCTGAATGTCTGGTTTTATGGCTTGAGTTGGACTGGATTTCTGAGATGTCCATGTCCCTGGGTTGGATCCAACCCTCATGGCATGGGCAGGGAAGCCAAGGGAGGAGCATGGTCCTGCATCCTGCGGGCCTGGTGCTCAATCACTGCAAATGCTCTTTCTCCTCATCACTCTGGTGCTCCTTCAGCCTCAGGTTGACATGTCAGTGGCTGAGGGTACATCATCAACTTAAACAAGCTTGCTGGGTTGTATCAGAACCTAAAAATGGAAGATTCATTAGCTTTTAAGAGCACAGCTCACCAATAGAAGTGCACAGGAGTTCATGGCTGTGGTTGCAATAATAAATTTTCCATAAAAATAGGAGTTTATAATTCTCTCTGAGGACAAACAGAATTGAGCTTTGACTATAGCAGCTTCAGGCATTAAAAAATTATTTGTCTGTTCTTCCAAGGCCTGTCAGTAGTTCTAACA
>VZTT01035026.1:1788-20858 GCA_013400855.1 Buphagus erythrorhynchus | reverse complement strand
CAAACACTGGAACATTCAAACATCAGAATATCCAAACATGAGAATATTCAAACATTAGAACATTCAAACATTGGAACATTCAAACATGAGAACATTCAAACATTGGAACATTCAAACATTAGAACATTCAAACATTGGAATATCCAAACATCAGAACACTCAAACATTGGAATATTCAAACATTGGAACATTCAAACATGAGAACACTCAAATATCAGAACATTCAAACATGAGAACATTCAAACATTGGAATATTCCAACATCAGAACACTCAAACATTGGAACATTCAAACATTGGAATATTCAAACATGAGAACATTCCAACATCAGAACACTCAAACATTGGAATATCCAAACATCAGAACACTCAAACATTGGAACATTCAAACATGAGAACACTCAAACTCACCCACGGAAGGAGAAGGTGAAGAACTCCCCAAATTCCTTGAGCGAATTCCTCAGTGCCCAGCTTTACGTCTCACCTTGGAAGAGAAGCCCCAGCTCTGCAGCTCTCCACTTTCCTTCAGCTTCAGCCATTCCCAGCAGCAATGCCACCAAGAGATCACTGATGTCCCCAAATGTCAGTGTTGGGGCACGAGAGGGTGGAGACAGAGCCCCTAAATCCGATTTCTCTGGAATGGACGGGGATTTTGGGATTCACACACAGATTCAGCTCAGCCTGGCACCTGGGGACACGGATTTGGGGTGGACTTGGCCACCCAAGGGTTGGGTTAAAGGTTGGCCTCGATGATCTTAAAGGTCCTTTCCAACCAAAACCATTCCATGACCCCATAACTGCTCTCCCACCCCTCCCCTATCCCAAGGGATCTGCACTGCCAGTGATTAATGATTAATTCCATTCCAAATTTTCATTTGTCCAAAGGAGAACAAAGGCCGTGGCGGGGCGCTCACAGAAAGGAAGGAATACATTGTCATCATCCAACAATCAGGAATAATGGGAAAGGTCAGGAAAACACACAGAAGGCCAAGATTTCAGCTGGTGGAAGCAGCAGAGCTTCACTGCTGACACTGGGTCAGAAACTTTTGCTGCATGATGTGCTTTTACCCCATCTGAAGCCTTGGAGCACAACTTGCAGAGGAATAATTTGGGAATTGGAAAAAAAAAATAAAACAAATTTCAAAGTCCAGCCAAATGTAGCAGATCCATGGCTCCCATGGCTCTCTGTGCTGATGAAATTCCCTTTCAGTGCTTTCCTATTCCCCTCTTTATTGCATAACTGCTTTAAAACCTTGCAAATTCCAAGGAATGTCAGGGAAAATGCCTGGAATTCCTTATCCCAAAATCCTGCAGCATTAAACTGGCGATTCCAGATGGCACAGATGTCATTCCTGTGGATTGCAAAAGGAAAATTCCTGGTGTTTTATTGGCACCTCAACCAGCAGGGTGGGACAAGGGGAAAGGGGCCTCAGGTTGTGCCATGGGAGCTCCAGGTTGGGAATTAGGGAATATTTCTTCACTGGAAGAGTGGCCAAGCACTGGAACTCGAGAGGAATGGTGGAGTCACCACCCCTGGAAGTGTTGAACAAAAAATGAGCAGTTGTGGCAATTTGTGATTGGTGGGAATGGTGGGAGTTGGTCAATGCTTGGACTTGATGATCTTGGAGGTCTTTCCCACCTTTGCCACCCTTAATGATTTTATAATTTTATGGAGATGTCAGAAACCCCTCTTGGAAGTCTATTCCACCCTTAAAAATTCTTTAATTTTATGGAGACATCACAAAATTATGATGGCCCCTCTTGGAGGCCTTTTCCAATTTTAATGATTCTTCAATTTTATGGAGACATCAATAATCCCTCTTGGAAGATTTTTCCACCCTTAATAACTCTTTGATTCCATGCAGATATCAATAACCCCTCTTGAAGGCCTTTTCCAGTTTTAATGATTCTTTAATTCAATGGAGACACCAATGACCCCTCTTGAAGGCCTTTTCCAATTTTAATAATTCTTTAATTCAATGGAGATATCAATAACCCCTCTTGAAGGCCTTTTCCAATTTCAATAATTCTTTAATTCAATGGAGATATCAATAACCCCTCTTGAAGGCCTTTTCCAATTTCAATAATTCTTTAATTCCATGCAGATATCAATAACCCCCCTTGGAGGCCTTTTAAAGTCTTAAGAATTCTTTAATTCAATGGAGACATCAATGGCCCCTCTTGAAGGCCTTTTCCAATTTCAATAATTCTTTAATTCAATGGCCACATCAATGCCCCCTCTTTTCCTCCCCTTGGGCTCAGGATCAATGTCCTCATCCTGCTCTTAAAGCCTTGGCATCTCCATTGAGGAAAACCCAGATCTCAGGACATTTTCTCTTCCAAACCCTTCCCAATCCCTTTCTCCACCCCTTCCACCGAGGGTTTTCCATGTGGAAGAGCAAAAATCCGAAGGACAGAGGCCTGGAGAAGTTGGCTCTGGATGCACGGAGAATCCTCGTCTCCAGCACTGTCAGCAGGAGCACGCCCTCATCATTAATATTTTGATGGTGGATATTTTTCCAGGCCAAATTGAAGCTTTCAAAGTCCTTCCCCTGGCAGGAATTTGTCCCCTTTTATTTCTTGCATAACTGGGCCTCCAAAAAATCTTCCCCAAGGTTGAGTGCGAGGCAGCCTGTGCTGCTCACACGCATGGGATATTCCCTTGCCATGAGTCACAGAGCAGATGTGCCTCGTCATGCAATGCCTGCAGTGGCACTGGGAAGGAAAAAAAACAATTAACTCATCCCTAGGAATTGCAGAATTCCAGGGGGAATTTGCACACCCAGGTGTGGGGTTGATTTCTTTGTCCTTGGTTGTTAAAATCGCAGGGGCGGAAATGAAATCGTCGGTGAGCCTGGTAAAGGGCAGCTGCTCCCTCCGAGCAGGTTGAGATCATCTGGAAATCTTTGGGGAAAAAAAAAAAAGATAAAATGTTGCTTTTCCTGAAAGGAGATGTGATGGGAGTTATTTCAGAGGATCATGGAATGGTTTGGGTGGGAAGGGACCCTGAAGTCCCCCAGTGCCACCCCCTGCCATGGTGTGGTTTTTTTTCACCTCCCACTGTCCCAGGTTGCTCCAACCTGGCCTTGGACACTCTCAGGATCCAGGGGCAACCACAGCTTCTCTGGGAATTCCACTCCAGCCCCTCCCACCCTCCCAGGCAAGGATTTTTCCCTAATATCCCATCTAAACCTCTTTTTCAGTGGGAATCCATTCCCCCTTGTCCTGGCCCTCCAGGGCCTTGTAAATATTCTGTTTCACTTCTCCTTTTCCTTGAAAATCTTTTGGGATGCAGGAAGTGGAATGCAGGTGTTTCTTTCCCAGAGTGCTGGGCCAGTTTGGGAGGAGTCACAGAAGCATCAACCCCATAAATTTATTTCAATCTGATGAATTTTGTCAATCCCAAAAGCCATTTGTTGACAGCTGTTCCAGGTCTGACCTAAACTCACCTTTCCCACTTAGGCAAGGCTTACCCTGACGTGCTCCTGGCTCTCCCCACCTTCTCCAGGCTGAGCTCAGGGAGGGATGGTTGTGATTCCTGGCAGAAAGGGAAATGAGAAACAGCCCCTGCTTAGTCTGCAGCAGCTGTCAGTGCTGACAATGAATGTCTCAATTTGCAGATGCTGCTGAGTGTTGAAGCAGCTGGATATTCCTGCAGATGGATATTCCTGCAGTGGATATTTAACTGCAGTTGGATATTTAACTGCAGCTGAATATTCCTCTGCAGTGGATATTTAACTGCAGTTGGGTATTTAGCTGCAGTGGATATTTAATTTCAGGTGGATATATAACTGCAGTTGGATATTTACTACAGCGGATATTTAATTGCAGTTGGATATTTAACTGCAGCTGAATATTCCTCTGCAGTGGATATTTAACTGCAGTTGGGTATTTAGCTGCAGTGGATATTTAATTTCAGTTGGATATATAACTGCAGTTGGATATTAATTGCAGCGGATATATAACTGCAGTTGGATATTTAATTGCAGTTGGATATTTAATTGCAGTTGGATATTTCCCTGCAGTGGATATTTAATTGCAGCAGATATTTAACTGCAGTTGGATATTTAATTGCAGTTGGATATTTCCCTGCAGTGGATATTTCACTGCAGTGGATATTTCCCAGCTCAAAGACAAGTGTTGTGCTATTATTTAAAACTGAGGAGTGGAAAAGTTGATTCCATTTCCACTGAGGGAAAAACCAGGACCTGTACCTAGCACAGGTCTAAATATATCTATATACAGATATATACATTTTAAATCCTGTTTTTCCCCTTTTTTCCTTTCAAACGATCATTTCATGAGCTGCTGGGGTGTTTGTCCCAGAGGAGAAAGCGGGCACTGAACTCTTGAAGGAATAGAATTGTCAGAGGTCATTTATTGCAGTCACTCTTGCTTTCTCTACCCCAATATTTGTCCCTTCCCCATCATACCAAAAGCAAATTCAGCACCTCCACAGTGGGATTTAATGCTGAAGCACAGGTCAGGATCCCAAAACCTTGGTGGAGACCAGGAAGGAAGCCCAGTAATTCTCCTGTGCCATCAGATCTGGATGTTCTGTCCCTCCCTCCCTGAAGCAGCTCCCAGCCCAGTCAAAGCCAGATAAGTGCAAGATGTTGGTGACAGATTCCCAGAATCCCAGATTAGGCTGGAAAAGACCTCTGAGATCATCAGGGCAGGGGCCCTGTCCCATTTAACTCCAGACCCATGACAGCTCATCTCATTACCCAAACAAGCAGGGTAATTAGGCATCTCCTTATCAGGTGAAAATCCACCTTCAGTAGTTTTTAATTCAATAACCCCAGATCTTGACGAGCTCCAGTGGCTGCTCTGCTGGCCCCAGTCCTGTCACACCAGCAGCTCCCCTGGGGACAATTTGTTCCAGATTCCCTTAATTAGCTCCTGCTGCCTCCCTGTGCCTGCTAATGAAGCTCAGGAGCAGGGCAGGCCATGGCTGCTCTGTGTCACCGCTGATGTCCCACTCCATCCTTCCCTCAGGATCTCAGTAATATCCAAGGTGGAATTTAAAGGTAAATTGAAAGCCCAGCCATTAAACCCCAGTGCTGCTGGGGAGAATTGGCCGGTGTAGGAGAGCTGCAGGAGCTCCAGTGAGTTCTTTGTGAAGGGCTGTGAGCTGGCAGAGAGCACAAATCCCAGAAAAATGACCCTTCCAGCCTAGGAAAACAGGGATTATTCTCTTTCCAGAGGCAACAGCAAGCCCTCAAAGCTCTGGGAGCAGCCCCACCACATCCCCCAGGGGGGATATCAGAGCACACACCACTCATGTCCCCAAAATCCCATGGGCAGCTGGCTCTGCACAGCTTCACCCAGGGGATGGAATTTGGAGTTTGGAGGCTGCTGGGGCTCCAAGTGCAGCCACAAGAGGAGTTTCCCAATGGGAAGCTGCTCCTGGGAAAGAGCTGCATTAACGAGCGTGCAGCTCATTAATGGTGTGACTTCATCTCACCACGTCATGCCCACCTCAGTGACCCTGTCTGCTGACCACTGCCTTCCATCACAGGGGCCTGATTTACCCTGGGACCTCTTGGAGGCATTCATAAACAATATTGAAATGGCAGAAGTGTGTTTTGAATAGCTTGGGGTTCTGCAAATTCCTGAATATCGTGGTGGTAAATAATTCTCTCGATGTGTTTGCTTACACGGCCAGACTTCAAAGAAACTCACAGCTCACTTCACTAAACTTTCCAGCAGACAGGAAAATGATGGAGAGCATCCTGGTCCCTGCTCAGCTGGGCTGGAGGGGACAGCAAAATGCCACCAGGGATACCCTAGTGTTTTTAACCACACACCCAGGGCCTGCCTGGGAGCAGGAGCAAAGGTGATTTGGGCCGAGTTCAACCCACGTGGTTTGGTTCTGGACTGTGTCTCCTATTTTAAAAATAGGAGAAGGTTACAAAACAAGCATCACAGGAGCCTCTTTGCCTCCCATCCCCACTCCTGGGATGAATAATCCCGTGGAAGAGGAGTGGGCGAAGCATTAGGAGCTGACGTTTCTGCCAGCCCTGATTATAAACAACAACAGGACACAAATGGAAGAGCACTTGGTTCATTTTTCCCATTAAAAAAACCACTCGGTATTTCAAAGGAAATTTGCCAGGGAAAGGCTTGTTTGAAAGTTCCAGGGATGGAGCTACAAATCAGCTCATTTACAACTCATCCCTGTAAGTGGTGCTTGGTGGTGGGAAGGGGGCAGGGCAGGAAGGGAAGAGCCTGTTTTCTCTCTGGGTTTGTTCTCTGTGCTGCACATCCCAGGCTCTGGAGGGGTGGATTTCATCCTGACCCCCTGGTCCCTCCCACCAGCTGTGCCAGGAGCACTGGGAAAGGGTCCCAGGGACCCCCAGATGGATCTGGCTCTGCTGGACCAGTGGGTGCCAAGCCCTGCCATGGATCCGTGTGAGTTTGCTGCTGGAGAGAGGAAAACCCTCGTTAACCTCAATAACACGCTGGGAATGTTCAGTCCAAAGGGAGGTGAAGGGATAAGATGGGGTATTTATTTGTTTTAGGCTTTTGTAAAATGCCTATGGTCAAACAAACATCTGGATTGTGGAATAGAAGCAGCCAGACACAGCCTGGAGTGGGCAGGAGACACCAACCACTCACATCCCACAGGAAAAATGGGCCAAGGAAAATCTGATCCACAAACAACAATTACCAAAGGCCAGGGGTTAAAATGACCGAGGGCTGGCTGATGCCTTTGGGAAGACACGCCTGGAGCTCCATTCCACAGCACTTTGGGATATGCTGTGCCATGTGGAGCCTCTCAAATGGACAACATCTGCATGCTGAATCCAGAGGCAGGGACATCCAAGAGGTTTGGCAGAATTCCCATAACTCCTTGTACCCCCAATAATTCAACCTAAACGTTCCTGCTCCTGCAAGGGGAAAGGCTCTGCCAGCTGGTGTGATGTGAGCACAGGGAGATCCCTTGTGCATCAAACCTGCAGTGAGGTGTTGCAGGACATGCAGGAGGATGTTCTGCAGGAGTGGGGAGCTCGAGATCTGCTGGGAATCCGCTGCCATTGATCTGTGCTGCAGATTCCAACTCCAAGTGGAGCTGCTCCAAGCTCTGTGTCCCCAGGCTGGGGGGTTCATCCCAGAAAACACAAGGTTTCCTTTTCCCTGATCCTCTGGATAATGGATTCTGCATCCAGGAGGAATTGGGAATTTAACCAATCCCATAATGCTGGTTAATCCCATTCTCTGATTAACAGGCAATGGGAAAAGCCAGAGAGAATTTGAGGTTTCAAATTCAGACCAGGCTCAGAAATCAAACAAAGATTAAGACCGAGGTTATGGGAATGGTGCAGGTCTCATTCCTGCCCTGCCCCTGCTTTGGGGGTGCCATTATTGCCTCAGGAGAATCACAAAGGATTGACCCCACACCTCACTCCTTAAAAACAGGGATGGGTGCACCATGGAATCCTGGAATGGTTTGGAAGGGATTGAAATCCCATCCGAGTCCCCCCTGCCATGGCAGGGACACCTCCCACTGTCCCAGGTGCTCCAGCCTGGCCTTGGACACTTCCAGGGATCCAGGGGCAGCCACAGCTCCTCTGGGAATTCCATCCCAGCCCCTCCCCACCCTCCCAGGGATGCAAATGTTAAAGGTTTTTAAAGGCTCTGAGAGGGAAGGAGGATGCAGAGCAGGTCAGACAATCCCAGAGAGGAGTTTGGGGTCTGCAGAGCATTTATTGTTAAGAAATTCACAGATTCACAGATTGCATTCACATGATTTCAGATTTCATTTCCAGATTTCCACACGGCCAATTACACTGGAATAAATTTAAATACTCAGATCTTTTAGCAAGTACCTGTGAAAACATCCTGCACCTCAGTGAGGAAAAGCAAGGCTGTAGGAGATTTAACATGAACAACAGAGTGAGAGAATATCTCTGCCAGATTTTGCTGTGTTTTTTTTTTTAAGAAATCAGCTGGGTTTTTTTAGAAATGGAGGAAAAAAAGAGACAAAGAATCTATTTCAGCACTTAGCTGTGATCCTGTGAGACGTAACAGGGCTGGAATGAATCCCAAAAAACACAAGGCACAACTCCCTGTGCACAGGTAAGGATGTGGAGAAACATCTCCAGTTCTCCAGGACACCAAATCCTCCCTCCAGAATCCCAGGGAAGATTCAAACAAGACCTAAAATGGAATTTAATGCCTAAAATTCCTGGAACCACTGGGTGTCTGACACCAACACTTCCAGCCCTGAAATGACCCAGCCCAAGGCACCACAAATGAGCAAAATATCCCAAAAAGGTGCAGAGATTTTCCCCAAATCCAGAGATTTGACCCCCCTGTCATTCCCAGGGTTAAAGGCAGACGAGTGCTTTGTTCTCTTGTGCTCTGGGGTTATTTTTAGACCTCTGGGCTCCTTTTAGTTTGAATTAAATGTCACTGGTAATTAGCTAAGAGAGAACATCAGCAGTGGGGCAGCACATGAGCAAACACACGTTGGGTCGTGGATGAATGGAAAGATTTCTCCTTTTCAGGAACTCTTTATCCCTAAGGTCATTTTTTTTTAAATTTTTCTGCTCCTGTTGTAGCAGAGGAGCTTTGAAACATAAATTTATTCCGTGGTTTTTCTTCTCTGCTCTCATTCCACCCCCCTAAGGAAGAAATAGATGCAAAGTGGATGCAAAAACAATCACAATAACTCCACACCAAAACTCTTATTTTTTTAAAAAAACCTCCAGTAAATGTTTTATAGGCTCCAGAGCTGAACAGCTCCAAAATCCAATTTACAACTTCCCTTCCTCCCAGCCAAAGGAAGTGGTGAATTCTTTAAAAGCTCAATTTCACAGAATATTTCAGCTCATCCCAGGACAAATGACAGGAGGTGATTTTGAGTGGAAATCAAAATCAGCCCTATTTTATGTTGTAGTTACATGGAGAAGTGATTTGTTAAAGGTTAAAAACTGAGGAAGAGAATGTTGAAAATAGAAATATTCATCTTCTGATTTGAACACATCCTTCCAGAAGTCATTAATGCTCATAAACACATTGCTGGAAGCACTGCCAGGTAAGGAATTGTCTGAATATTTAAAATTAATTGATCAATTGTTGGCATTTCTTAACCCTTCAATAATCGATATTACTGAGCCCTGGATAACAAACACACTCTGGGAGCATTGAGGATCACAAAGGGATGACATGAATTGCATTTTTAAACTCAAAACACAAATGTTAAAGGTTTTTAAAGGCTCTGGCTGGGTCCAGGAGCAGCCTGAGAGGGAAGGAGGATGCAGAACAATCCCAGAGAGGAGTCTGGGGTCTGCAGAGCATTTATTGTCAAGAAATCCATTCACAGATTTCCACATGGCCACACTGGGATAAATTTGAATATTCAGATCTTTTAGCAAGTACCTGTGAAAACATCCTGCACCTCAGTGAGGAAAGGCAAGGCTGCAGGAGATTTAAAATAAACCAGAGAGCGAGGGAACATCTCCCAGACTTTGTCCCATCTCTGTCACCTCCTCTGCCACCAGCCCACCGAAACGAGATGAGGTTTTACAGGCACACCAATAAATGTTGGACAAATTTTACAAGTTTTACTGTGTCCCTTTAGGATCTGTGAGAAATCCCAGCGAGCAGAGCCCACAGCTCAGCTCTCCACACTCAGCCTGGGCCGTCTGGAGCTCTTTCCATTCAAGATATTCAGCCAAAATTCTGTATCAGGGATGTTCCAGCCCATCCCAAAGGGTCAAGAGCTGCCCTGAGGATGGTTTATCCCCTGGGAACGCTGCTGCTTTTAGGGAATTAATATTTTGGCTGTCTGCAGAGCAGAACATGCACAGGGTGTTGAGGGAAGGTTTAATTCCAGCTGGTGCCTTGGGATGGGTTTTTTTGGGGTGTTAAATGGTTGGGTCTAAACACATCCCAGTGGAGCACGAGGATCTCACTGGGATCTTTTTCCTGGATGCCAGAGCACCAAAATGGGATTGTTTGAGTTACAGAACAAACTGTGAGGAGAGGAGAGATCTGGGATCCCTCACAGAGCCCTTTTAAACCAGAACCCAAGGCTCAGCTTTTCTCTCACCCACAGGGATCAAAAATAATCCCATCCTTTGGATAGTGAGACCTTTTGAAAGAGTAACAGAGAAACCAATTCCTTTCCATGGGTTTGGGCTTTCCGGGCCTTTGAAGCAGAGTCTGGTTTCAGAATTAGAGCTGGGTTTAATTCCATGGTGGGACTACACCTGGTGACACCTTCCTTTGAACTCCTGCACTCTGGAAGGGGCAGGATTAGCACTTCCCTATGGAATCTCCTGTGCCCAGCCCTTCCAAACCCCCCAGTCCGTGCTTTCACCAGGAAAAAAGAATGGGAATATTTATAAACCTGCTTTGGGTGACTCGGATTCACCAAGGTTGAAGAGAGGGATTAAAACAAAGCTGTTAAATAGAATCAGAGATTTAGAGAATCAGAGATTTAGAGAACCAGAGGTTTAGAGAAACAGAGAATCAGAAAATCCCAGAATTAGAGAATCAGAGAATCCCAGAATCAGAGAATCCCAGAATCATAGAATCAGAAAATCCCAGAATCAGAAAATCATAAAATCCCAGAATTGGAGAATCAAAAAATCCCAGAATCAGAGAATCAGAGATTTAGAGAATCAGAGAATCCCGGAATCAGAAAATCCCAGAAACAGAGAATCCCAGAATCCCAGAATCAGAAAATCATAAAATCCCAGAATTGGAGAATCAAAAAATCCCAGAATCAGAGAATCAGAGATTTAGAGAATCAGAAAATCCCAGAATCAGAGAATCCCAGAATCCCAGAATCAGAGAATCAGAAAATCCCAGAATCAGAAAATCCCAGAATCCCAGAAAGATTTGGGCTGGAAGGGACCTTAAAAACCATCCCATCCCTCCCCTGCCATGGTCAGGGACATTTTGCATTATCCCAGGCTGCTCCAAGCCCTGTCCAACCTGGCCTTGGACACTTCCAGCATTTCAATAAACATTATCCCGCTGTTTTCAAAGGAGCTGGGATTCAGGGATTTGCAGAGAACAAGTTTCAAACCTCCCTCAGTTTCAGGAAAGGAAACCATTCCTAAACACCCTCATTTTTCCTGAAAGAAGGTGCTTTCATGCAATTATTAATAGCAGTCACCACTTGGCAATCAGGAACCACTTCAGATGATGTTAAAAAGCTCATTAATCTCATTCCTGAAATGCTGGAGCACTTTCCTGGCAGAGTGCTCAGCAATCCTGACACACACGTTTGCAGCAAAGCTGGGCCTGCTCTAGGCCTAATCTAAAACTGATGGGCAGGATTATTTTTAGTTTAACCTTGGTATTTGGCTAAAAGGAATGCAAATGCCATTGCTGATGGACAAAGGGGGGGAAAAAAAAAGAGAAATAACAGCTGGGTGGAAAATGAAAGCCCAGCACTGAGTGTGACCCCTGCAATTAGCACACACAGGTAATTGATCTTTAGTTGCTGATGTCACCAAGGGGACATTTTTGGCTGCCCCAAAAATGAAGTTTTACTCCAGCAGCCCAGATGGGAATCACCAGGTGTAAACCAAACTCCATTTTCTCTGTCTGCATTTTAAATCTACCCCTCCAATGCTTTATTTTCTTTATTTCCTTCCTCCCTCCTACCCAGACCTTCCCCAGACCTGCCCTGAGCTCGTTGCACTTCCATGAGGAAAAGTGCAAACTCCAAATTCATCCAGGATCAGCCTGGATAGTTGGGAATGATAATTCCATGGGTTGATTTGGGGTTTTTTCCCCCTTTTCGTGCTTCCCATGGATTAATGGAATGGCTTCCCCATCCCTGGGAGTGTCCAAGGCCAGCTTGGAGCAGCCTGGGATAGTGGGAGGTGGGAATGGGATAATCTTTAATTCCATGATCCCATAATGCTCCTCCCCCATTGATTTCTGCCATTCCTGCTCATTTTCCTGGTGTAATAGGATTTAAATTCCTGGTTTATTCAGCCAGGTGGATCCTTGGGAATTCTCTATCCTTCCTTTTTACTCATCTGGAAGGAGCCAAATGAAAAACCCGCTGTTTAATAGGGATTGAGGCAGATAAATCAATTAATGTGAATGCACTGACTCCACTACAAGTTAAAGCTAGAGCAAAAAGCAGAAACAGAAAACAAGGAAAAATCAAATTTGAACTTGAACTTGGAATTCCACCTGACCAACTCCTCAGTTTGTTTTTTTAAGCAAGATTAGAGCCCTGCATATGTCCCTTCCCACCTGGGTTCCTCTGGTAGTCTCAGCCTAGAAAACTCTAAGGAATTTGATAACCTTTAAATTACAAAAAAAAAAGCTTTGATGTCTCATTAACTTTCTGAGCTCACCAACATCCCACTCCCAGATTTCACCCAAACCAAGCATTTTTTCCCTTAATTTTAAATGTCTCTGTCTTTTTTTTTTTTTTTTTCCTTATTTTTCCAAAGGAACTTAATAAAAACCAGGTTTTGTTGACTGAACAGAGAAGCCAGGGTGTGTAAACAAAGGAGATTCTTGTGTGAAAATCAATTCTGTCTGGCTTCTAGGAATTCCACAGGGATAAAATTAGAAAGACCTGGACCCAACCTCGGTCTTGGGCTCAGGGGGAAAATCCTACAGGCAGTGTTGGGAACAGCCAGCCCAGGATGGGAATCACAGCAAACTCCTGGATTCCTCAAGGATTCCAAGGTCTGGAGGAGCCTCCCAAGGTAGATTTGGTCCCAGGGATAAAGTGGAAGAATTTAAATAGAATTTAAATGATTTTACAGCAATACCTGAGCCACCAGCCAGGCTGCTGCAGAGCCTGTGACCATAATTCACCCCAAGAACTTGGAATATTCCAATTAAATAAACTCCTTCCTTACTAATTGCTCTCATTTGGATTCCTAATTCGAAGTATTTTGGTTTTTCATGGCATCAGCTCCACTGAGCACATGGCAAAGTTCTCCTGCTGTTGTACCTGAGCTCTGAGCATCTCCCACTTTTTCCATCCTTTTCCTTTCATCTCTGCCTTTTTTCCTTGGTTCTTTTCCTCCTTTCCCACTGCCTGCCTGGGATTGGATTTCCCTCCCCATTTTCCTTTCTGTCACTTCCCCCCAAAACCCTCCCCCAGCTCCATTTTTAAGGCTTTTGACCTGGGAGAGCCCACGTGGCCTGGAATTGAGCTGAGGTCCCTTTGGATTTGGTGATTCCGCTGGAGAAACGCTGATTTACCTGAGCTGATGATGGGAAATGGGAAAGGAATTCCTCGGGATGGAATTCCCAGAGGAGCTGTGGCTGTCCTGGATCCCTGGGAGTGCCCAAGGCCAGGATAGAGCACCTGGGACAGTGGGAGGTGTCCCTGGGTGGAACTGGGTGAATTTGAGGTCCCTTCCCACCCAAACCTGGGATTCCACAACCTCTCTGCACCTCCTGAAATGTGCATTTATCCAGGAAATCTCTCCATTTTGTTTTCAACTTTCCAGTCCTTATTCCTCCCCACTCAGCTGCCCCTTCCAGGTTGGGAATAGCACGGACCCAACCTTCTGGTGTGTTTTGAACACCAAAAATTTCCTGGGAATCCTGGTGTTAAAGCACAGCAGGAATTTCTGTGCTGGGAGGGAGGGAAGTGCTGGACAGAGACACAGCCAGGAGCTGCTGGTGGGGAGGGGATGGGAGAGCCCCTTCCAGTGTTCCCAATTAATGGTTTTATTAATTAATATTAATGAATTAATGGTTCTAATCTCCAGATCCAGCTCTGCTGATGGGAGAACCCCTTCCAGATGTTCCCAATTAATGGTTTTATTAATTAATATTAATGAAGTAATGGTTTTAGTCTCCAGATCCAGCTCTGCCGATGGGAGAGCCCCTTCCAGTGTTCTCAATTAATGGTTTTATTAATTAATATTAATGAAGTAATGGTTTTAGTCTCCAGATCCAGCTCTGCCGATGGGAGAGCCCCTTCCAGTGTTCTCAATTAATGGTTTTATTAATTAATATTAATGAAGTAATGGTTTTAGTCTCCAGATCCAGCTCTGCCGATGGGAGAGCCCCTTCCAGTGTTCTCAATTAATGGTTTTATTAATTAATATTAATGAAGTAATGGTTTTAGTCTCCAGATCCAGCTCTGCTGATGGGAGAGCCCCTTCCAATGTTCCCAATTAATGGTTTAATTACTGATTTATTTAATCTCCAGATCCAACTCTAGATTCTCTCCTCCCTCAATCCTCCTGCTCGGAACTTTTTACAAATCCCTCCAAATTTTGGAAAAAGGTTCTGGGTCTGGGAATGCTGAGTTTGGGCGTTTCTTTGGCAGGAAGGAGGGGAGGGCCCTTCCCAGCCATGGATTTCTGCATCCAGAGCCCTCAGCTCTCTCTCTCTGCTCGTTTTTACATCCCTTATCCACAGGCAGGAAGTTTCCTGCACACAGGGAACCAAAGGAACAGCCACAATCATTTGTGTGGGAGCCACTCCCAGCCTCAGCAGGGGCTCAGCCAGGCTCTGGGGGTGTCTCTAAACTCTTCAGGTGACCAGGAATTGTCCCCTTGAGCCCCGAGCTCGGGTCCTTCTCCCTCCCAGCTCTCTCCTGTGTCATGGCAGTGATGCCCCCTCACCCCTGGAGCTGCCCAGGTTACATTTTGGGGCTGGACCATCCCCTCCACGAGCTCTGTTTGATCTCCAGCCCCAGTTTGCTCTCCTGTGCACAAGGCCAGAGCTCTGCCCCGGATCATTTCATAATTCTGAATCCCAATTCCTCCCCTTCCTCTGGGAAAAATGCATTTTTTGCAATACCTATGTTGTAACTTTCTAGAGCACATGCTTCCAATTTGAGCATGATTTTCCAAAGCTCCTAGCACGTAACCACAAAAGTTCCTCATTTCTTTCCCTTTTTATTCTCCATTTAATCCATCCTCTCTTTTGATGCTTTGGGTCATCTTTCTATCTCACATCTCAGCCTCCAGTAGAGAAGCTTTTAGTTGCAACCACAAACTTAAATCCCACAGAGAGGTCCAACAATTAATCTGGGGGATTTAGGCACAACTCTTTCCTCTCCTTGCTGATTTCCCATTTTCTGCCTCCTCCCAACCCCAAATTCTAAAGCAGAGGAGAAACTTCTGAAGAGCTTCACCAGTTTTAAACCAAAAAAGGGAGAAAATCCACCCGAATTTAGCTGCTGTCACCAATTTTCTGAGTGGCTTTGGCTGTGTTTTATTCCCAGCAGATGATGGGGGGGACCAGAATCTTCTCTGCCTCCCCCTCATGACTGAAACATCTGAAATTCCCAGGATGGATCCCCCACTTTGGAAGCACAAACCCCATTTCCAGCCAATTCCTTTCCCTCTGTAGCTACAACTCAAATCTCTTCTTCAGCTGTGACCAATTCAGGGCCAATTCTTGAGCTCTTGGGGCATTTTGCCATCAGCCAAAAATTGGTTTAATGTCCTTTATCACCCCCAGTTCTTCCATGGGGATGTTCCATAAAAGAATTGGACACTGCACTGTCCAATATCCAAACCTGGGCCAGCCTTGGTTTCACTGGGAGAGCCTCAAACCCAAAGCAAGAAGGATTGAGCCTGGTTTTGTGCTCTAGAACTGCAATAAAAGAGTTATTTTAGGCCTGGACACACCTTGTTATTCCTTAAACTGGGAAAAAAGCCCAATGTGGCTCCCCAGCTGATGTCTTTTGGGATTCTGGCTCTGTAGAGTCAGGATAAAAATTAATCTTGGTCTTATTGGTGCCTCGAGGGGACAGGACGTTCCCAGTCCCTCACCAAGCAGTGCAAGTGTTTGCTTTTGCTTTGGGGGGAGAGATTAAAATAAAAAAAGGAGGACAAACAAACCCCAGAACAATGAAGCAAATGAATTACAGCACATTCTAGCTGGCCTCAAATAACAAACATGACCCTGCTCACAGGAGCACAATTCCCTCACCAGTTTCTGTGTCCCTGTAAATCACAACAAGATGGAGACTCCTGGACCTGGGATTTGCTATAAAACCCGTGTCCAGCTATTCCAGAGTTTGGGATGGAGTTTTAGTGCTGGTTTTAGTTCCCAGCTGAGGGATTTGAGCTTTTTTTTTGGGCCACAAGGTGCCGTATCCCTGAAACTTCCTGGTCCAAAGCATTGTTTGGATAAACCAACCCAGCCAAAAGGTTCCTAAATCCCTCCTCCTGTTACACAAGCTCCTTCTTGTAAGGCTGCTCACTTGATCTGCTGTCGGAGCAGAGGCTCAGGGTTCCAAGCTCTGCCTCAGGCAGGTGATTAATAACAAGTGAAGGGCAGCACAGCACGGATTTCTCTCCAGAGAGGGTTTTAGCAAAGCCAGGCCATGCCAGGTTCCCAGGGGTGCATCCAGACCTTGCTGGAAAATGGGAATTCCCTCTCCAGCAGCACAGACCAAGCTCCAGTAGCTCAGGGTTGGATCTTGCCCTGGTGGGGATGGCTGGAAGCACCTGCAGATCAACCTGGTGCCACCCTCAGCACAGGACAGCTTCCAGCAGGGAGGATGAAAGCAAAATAAATGAGTTATATTTAGGAAAAAAAGTACAACCAAACCATGCAGAGATTTTCACAACCCTTTTCCTCCCTGCCAGCCAGAGGGGAGGATTTTGGGGCTCACAAAGGGTTTGGTAAAGAGGGTTTAATTCAGGATAAGGGCTCAAACAGGAGCAGCACGAGGGACCTGAGCAAGCTGGGAGGACTGGCCTTCATGGAGAGCCCCAAAGCACCCCCATTTTCCCAAAAATTGTCTTTGTGTCCATTGAGAATGTTAAAAAAAAAATAAATCAGTGGTGTCAGAGTGGAATGTAAAGAGTGGGGATGGAGCTCCAAGGCAAAGGCAGCACTTGTGTGACCTCCCCTGGGTGAGTCTGTAGGATTGAGGCTTTTGGGGAAGGATGGGGCCTTGCAGCCTGGAACCTTTTTTAGTGTCAGCAAAGGAACCTCACTGACAGCAAATCACCCTTGGCCAGCACTCATCCCAGAGCACAGGGATCCATCTGAGGGATCCATCTGGGATTGAATCCCCATCCCAGGGCACAGGGATCCATCTGGGATTGAATCCTCACCCCAGAGCACAGGGATCCATCTGAGGGATCCATCTGGGATTGAATCCTCACCCCAGAACAGAGGGATCCATCTGAGGGATCCATCTGGGATTGAATCCCCATCCCAGGGCACAGGGATCCATCTGAGGGATCCATCTGGGATTGAATCCTGACTCCAGGGCACAGGGATCCATCTGGGGGATCCATCTGGGATTGAATCCTCACCCCAGAGCACAGGGATCCATCTGAGGGATCCATCTGGGATTGAATCCCCATCCCAGGGCACAGGGATCCATCTGGGGGATCCATCTGGGATTGAATCCCCATCCCAGGGCACAGGGATCCATCTGGGATTGAATCCTGACTCCAGGGCACAGGGATCCATCTGAGGGATCCATCTGGGATTGAATCCTTGGCCTTGCAGGGTTTGCTGGATTCCAGCACAGACACAGGCCAGGCTTTTAGAGCCCAATGACCTTTAAGGATGAGAAATAAGAGGAAAAACGTGAACCCTGACAAATTCATAACTCCAGCACAGGGGAAAGGAATGTATTCCTTGTACATATGAAAAAACATTGCCCAGGACATGTCTATTTTCTTTTCCATCCCGGGGCTGTTCTGAATTATGTACAGAATATTCCCTCGCTGTTTGTTCTGCTGCATTTTTGTGTGTGTGGGTACTTTGGCTGTCCCAGATGAGTTCATTTTCACTGATCAAATGGATGAAACACCCTTTGTTTTGTCTCCCCAGCATCCCGGGGATGTGCTGTGTTCCTGCAGGAGCTGGGATGCTTTTGCTGTTCTCCAGCATCATCCACGAGAGGCACAATCCCATTTTCCATCCACTCCAGGAAATATGGATTTGGAATGAAATCCCACTGGCATCACTCAGGGAGATGGGAGGTTATAAATATTCCCTGAGGAAGGGAAGGATGAGATTTGCCAACTTCCAGCTCCAACCACCTCTTTAAGAGTGACAACAGACAAGAGCAGGTCATTCCTTGTGGTTATCCTGATGGATGGGTTGTCCCTTGCTGTTATCACTTTGGGATGCAGATAAAAGGGATCAGCTTTTGAGCTGGGAAAGCTCCCTCCATCCCAAAGCAAAAGCAAATGTGTGCCCAAGCTCTTGTCCAAGCGTGATCCCAAAGCAATGGCAGATGTCAGCATGCAGCTCAAAAACTCGTGGAATTTGGCAAATTAAAAAAAAATAAAAAGGATTTTTTTTTAATATGGAAAAGTTGTGCCCGGTGTTTCCAGTGAAGCTGAAGAAATCCCATCCTTCTGTGAAATATTCATAAAAAAATGACAATAACAGAGTTTATTTTTATCCTGTTGAAAGCTTTCCTTGCTTTGTACTTTCCTCATCCAGCAACGGCCACAAACCAAACTGAAGCTTTGTTTAGAGGGGAAAAAAAAATAAAATCAAGGCCCAGGAGGAGGCTCCCAGATCCCAGATGCTTTCCCTGCCTCTGGGACAGTGGAAGGTGTCCCTGCCCATGGCAGGGTGGCACTGGATGGGTTTAAGGTCCCTTCCCACCCAAACCAATCTGGGATTCCACAATTCCACGAGGTGATTGTATAAAATAACTCAGGATGATCTTTTGTCCCTGAGTTCTTCCAGGTAATCTCCCGGATAAATCTGAATTCCCTGTGTATAAAGCTCCACTGATGTATTTAAATGTTGCCATCGTTTTTTTTTTTCTCCTTTTCACCTCTGAACATCCCATGGAGACACTGAACACAAAGGATATTTTCTTCTTTCTTAAGAACAAAGCATTTGGCTCCCTCCTGTGGCCTCTGGCGTTGTGAATTTCCCCCCAAAAATTGATTAGACACATCAGTTAATCCTGAATCCAGCATCCCTGGCACAATCCGGGGCTCACAGAGATTTTCTGAGCTCCAGGATTAGCAGGGATGCCACAGGAGCGTGCACAAGGCACCGTGGGGACAGGGGGGATGTGCAGGAATGGACCAAGGCACAGAAGTTTTATAGACTGACACCAGCAGAAAATCTGGGCTTCCCTTCCCTTCCCAAACCTTCCCACACCTCCCCAAAC
>VZTT01035025.1:15641-29776 GCA_013400855.1 Buphagus erythrorhynchus | reverse complement strand
CGCGACCCCCGCGCCCGCCCGGCCCCGAGCCCCGGCCGCTGCGGCACCGAGCGCTGCGCTCACCCCGCTCTGCTCCCTTCCCTGGAGGCCGGGATTACATAACGGCGCTGGAGCGAGCAGCTGCAGGATTACACCATGCGGATTAGGGATTACGTTGATTCAGCAGATTGTCCTGTGCATGTCTGAGAAAGATTACACCAGCAGAGTTAAGAATACCCGTTTGCTGTGGTAAGCCGTGGTTTAAGTAGAACAAATTAACTCAATACAAAATTAAATGCACAAAAAAAAAAAAAAAAGAAAAAAGAAAAAAAAGGAAGTAAAACACCCCAGGGTTAAGAACGTGCTTTAAATGGACAAAACAATAGAGAGACTGAAATTCAGGTTTTGCAATTATCTCCCCTATGCTTTGCAACAGCTGCTGTTAGCAGCAACCAGCTATTAGTGCTGGATGAATCTTAAAAAGTCTAATTCGTTATTAGGAAGACTAGTTACACTTGATTTCTGATGACTGCCACGTAAAGTAAGTATTTAAACTCTTAAGACATATATTTTTAGTAACTCAAGATTATTTAAGTGGCAATGGTCTATTTTATTATGTCACCATGTGCTAAACTGTCTCCTTGTATGTTAGTCTGTAATATGGGTGTTTCGAGTTCTGATTACTGGATCTGAGATTATTGACATTTAAAAGCTGATTTTATGAGGGAAACTACATTTGCCACTGAGGTATGAATAAAAATTAACCATGCAGGGAAAAATTTAATGTTGCATTCGTTTCAGTTGATTTCTTACAAGAGTTAGGGATGAAACTTGGAAGCAAAAGTGCCACAGAAGAAATCAGTAAACAAAGAATAATGGAATAGTAGTGGGGTTTGTTTTCCAAGACTGAGAGTGATTTTTTTAATGCAGAGGTCTTGGTAAGGTTTAATAGTTCCCCTCACATAAGCACACAGAGGCTTGAGACTGGAATCTCTATCTCAAAATCCCAAATCTGTAGTATGACTACAGTAGTTAGATTGGACAGAAGCCTCAACTTTGTAGCTTTGCCAACATCTGTATGAATATCTCATACAATAGAACTGGGGTTTCAGATGGAAATTTGCAGTTGGTTGCAAGCTGCTTGGGAAATTTTGACAATGGAAAGTTTTCCCTGAAATTCACTGTAGTGTCTCAAATTTCAATTTCAACATCATGACAAGAGTTTTATCCTCTTTTAGTATATAATTAATCCTAGACATACTTTAGTGGATAAAAATGAAAATATAAACCTTAATTTTTGCTGTAGGGATTTCTAAGATAAGAGGACTCAGTCATTTGTTGTCATTTCAGAAAACTGCAATGGAAAGAATTTTAAAGAACTGTTTTCAAAAAAATTACCCTGTCAAGCAAAGCATGTTGAGATTTGTGAGCTATTTGTCATCTGCCTTAGCTTCCTGTCTTTTGTCAGAATTTCCTGATATTGTGGTTATCCCATCTTAAAATAGACTTCCAGTGTGTAAATTTGAGTAAAACATTGTTCTTATACAGATTTGTTATAAGATCGCACCTGGAATTCTTCCTTATAGAGATCCTCATTTGTTTCAGGCAGATCAATGTATTTTTTCTGATGCCTGATGATTTTCTGAGCTCAGATCAGTTATGAGCTTCAGACACTGAAGATGAGAAGTTATACCTAGGTGAGAAAAAACAGACTCCTTTTAACAAGACTTCAGGACAGCTCCTGGCTCTTGGAGAAAGTACGAGGTGTAGACTGACTGCTTGACAGATATCAAGGACATCTCAGAAGGAAATTTATATTTAATCAGCATACTAAACAATTTTTAATTTTTTTTCCCTTCATTGTTTTCATGACACAAATATTTGAGCTCAATATTGGGGCAGGATGAGATTTTACCTTTTTTGATTTTTAGAAAGAATACATAATGCAGTAAAATCCCATTCTCAAAGACAGCTGTAAAGTGCAACTTAATCTAAATGTACAAATAATGTATATTTGAAATAGCCATGTGACTGAAATGATCTTCTTTAATTTGGGGGAGAGTTTATACAGAGATTAATTTTAAGAATGTTTGAATAGCAAAGGTCCATAAACCAAACCCCAAATCATTATTCAGTGCTTGCTTTTTATCTGCCTGTGCTCATTAAGACTTACAGGTACTGTGGATGCTTAGGCCAGCTAACCAGCAAAAGTACACAAAACCAAGAGGCAATACAGATTCTGATTTAAATAGATGGGGAGTAAAGCACACAGGTTCATTTAAAGACAAATCTAACAAGTTCAAGACTTGTTCCAACATATCTCAGTGTACACAGGTGACCTAACTTTAATGTATAAGCATTTCAAACAATGCATTTCTATATTAATATCAGTTTAGATGACAAAGATGAAGGAAAGGGATAGAACTGATATGAATATTTTTCAACAAGCTGGCACAGAGCAAAACAGGCTATATTTTAAATTTCAGATTAAAATACTCTTAACTGGATATACAAAGTAACCTTTCACAAACTCCCTAGATACATGGAAGATAAACATCTGAGCATTCCTACGACTGGATTTTTAGTTTCTGTGAGCATAGTCTACATCTGCATCTAGAGGAAGACTCAGTTTGGAAAGTGCAGGGAAGGTGCACAGAGCATCTTTGTGTTTCTAGTATGAACTCAGTGCACACGCAGGTGTAAGCCAGCTAGAATTATGTTTAGCAGCAATTTCTGCTGTAGTACTTCATTTTCTTTAAATATATCATCTTTTTCTCTAATGAGATAGAGTCCAGTTAATTCTTTTTAAAACACTGATACATCCTTGAACTTCTGTTCAGAGTGCAACACCTCAGAGAAAAACATCTAAATACATGATTACCTAATGATGTACTTTTCAGTCTTAAAAACAAAAAAGTCTAAACTGTGAATGCTGTCAACCTCTTTCAAAAAACATCTTTAGACCCATATTGTAATACTTATTATCAGAATTTAAAAAATAAAGTTATGCTTTCACATTGGTGAGGAAGTATTTTCAGTCCCTCTCTTTGCCACTCTCTTATTTCCTTGAATACACAGGCAACAAAGTTTGAAAAGAAATAATTAGTAGTCCCACAGCCTTCCTCAAGCTGTCTTGCTCTCTGCACTCAGTTTATAAACAACTTGTCATACGTGGAACAATTAGTCCTAGTCCCAAGAGCTGATGAGTTGCATAGCACATCCATTTAACACACTGATGCAGCAGAAATCCGTCAGCTTCCCCGAAGGGATTTTCTGCCAGATCATTGGATTTAAGCATCTCCTGAAAAAGTTAAACTTAGACTAGGAGCAGCACCAGAGATACCGAGGTACACACGGACAGTAAGATGAAGGAAAGGAGATGAGAGATATCTTTTCAGCAGTAGCAAAACTCAAGCTATTTTGTCAATTCAAGGATTAATATCCTAATTAAATTTAGTATAGGAGCTAGTCTGAAATTTAGGTTATATATCCTGTCTATATTTTATGACAGCTATTGGATATTATACAATATTGTGGAGCTTTCTGTGAAAAGGGAAACTAAATGAACAAAGACTATTTGCTCCAATAAAACACAAATTTAAATCAGATTTTTGATGCCAGTGTAAAATATATGTATGATACAATTTATATGTACTACATTATGTGAGTATTTTCAATTCAGCAATAAACTCTAGTACTGGTAACCCTCAAAAAATATGCAAGTGATCCTGTGAGTATGATGGGGTGTTACCCTATTACTTGTACTTGGCCCCTGTACACATTTTTCTTTGTTGTAACGTCACCCACACTGCACTATATGAAAATTTGAAACTTTTTTAACAGTACATATAGAATCCAGATCTTGACTGCTAGAAAAATTAATGTCCAGGATGATTTATTTCTTTCAAAACCAGGATTTTAGTTCTGAAGTGACTCTGTTAATTTGTTTCTAATTGTGCCACATGCTATGTTAATTGTTCTTGGTTCTGTACACAGAGAAAAGTGTAGCTGTGAGCAAGCTCAAGGAAGACGCCTTTGGGTGGGGACCTTGCTGTTACAGCCCAGTATCACAGGGAACTGCCATTTCAGATTTTCTTGTATGGACAGGACACTTAAAAAGCTAGAGAAGCCACCTGAGGTCCCATGAAAACCACAACCATCTACTTATAAAGTAAGTAAAAATGCATTACACTTTTTGAAATGGGCCTCTATAGAAAGGCAGCTTTCTGTTAGTTAAAGCTGCAGTATAGGCAATTATTTTTCATAAAGCTGATAATTTATTTTATTTGGTCATTTAATGGGGAAAAATTTCTTTCTTCCAATACAGGACAGTTTGCTTAAATATTTACTTTGCATACACTCTGAAGAAAGAAAGAAAGAAAGAGCAAACATGAAAAAATGATCTATTATGTTAGACTTGTTCAATAACCTATTTGGTACAGTAAACCTTGACTATACCTAACAAGAAAACAGAATATAGCTAGGGTACATGGTTATAGAGTTGGCATGTCTACAGAATAAATTTCTTTTAGCAATGTCAAGTGAACATTCATTTCTGTCCAGGCAGAGGGTTTCTGTGGTAGATTTTAAAAAGCATTATACAAGTTCTGATAAATTCACAGCTTGTATTACTAATTTCACCTGACATCCAGACATGAGGAACACTCGAAACACATATTGGCTCTGAGAAATGACAAACTGAAAATTTCGTGTTGGCAGAATGGAAGAATTCTACCACCAGGATCTTACCTGACTACTTAGCAGTCTGAGGAACGGTTCAGTTGTGTGCACTGTCTTTGAAGGTGCAAGTGTCAATCTAATTAGCTAGCTAGAATCAATCAGACTGCCTAAATGCATCAGGTATTACAATTCTGAATAAGCATGGCAGTTTTAAAAAAGTATTCATTGTTTAAAAATGCTTTAGTCTGAATTTAGTTTTACTCTGCCTTCAGGGATTCACTGAACTTGAGAGCAGACTTGAATGTTTGCCATTTGAATTAACAGAACTTACATGTAACAGTACATTACTGTCAGAGTGCAACACACGTCTTAGCAGAAACACTGGAAGTTGCAACCCAATAGCTATTTCTTCAGGGGAAAAGGACACCAGGTTAAAAAGTTACATGCTTAATTTACATGTTTGTCTTTAGGTGCTGTTGCCTCTGACCAAGAACAAAAATTATTGTCGGAATAATATGAGAACAGGTAATTTCTTCCAAGTCTTTACTTGGATACATACACCTATATCATTAGAATTCATTAAAATTGCATTGATTTTGATAGCTGCTACAACTGTCACAGCTGTTCTGCAGAGATGCCATCCCTCACTAGAGTTTACCAGCCAGTGGTACAAATTCTGTAAGGAGATGTTTTCTTTGATCAATCCTAATATCTCAGTTTGTGATTGATTAGCGTGCAGTCCAAAGTTGCTTACAAGTGAGGAAGCATGAATCAGCCCCCTTTTTATCTTCTGTCAACATTTCCCACTCCTCTCTCTTCCTTTTTTGTGTTAGCAGTCTAGTATTTTAGCCTCTGGACTAGGTAAGACAGCTGAGTCAACATGTGGATTATCAAGGCTGGCTTGGCTCTTTGGAGTTAAGATGGTGTTGAGTCTGCATTTGGTTTTTTTTGTTTTTAATAATCAGGACAATCAGGTTACGAAGTTTAAATGCAAACACGCCAGACAGTTTAGGGACACAGCACTCATCCAGCTACTAGGAAGAAATTAACTCTATCCCAGCTGAAACCAGGACACCTGCATGTCCTCAAAAAGAATAATTATGTGTATTTAGAGGCTGCTATTACCTCAGTCAGTTTTAAGTATTTAGTCTACCATTAGAAAGAACAACCTCATTTTATTCCTTTTCGCTTCTTCCACCAAAATCCAACTTTTTAAAAAAGTAACTTCTGTGTCCTACTTCTCTTTAATCTCTCAGATAGAGGGGGAATGTTATGTACAACATACCTTGATAGAGTTCTATTAATTTCCAAGCTAAATCTTTTGTATTTTTTAAATTGCCCATCATCTCTTGACTTGTTAAACTTTTCTGTCTTGATTATGGAGTCTGACTGTAGTATACATTTGACTTTCAAAGCATACAATTTGCATTTTTAGATTAATATAATGTATTGACTTACCTCATGAAAAATCATAACACATTCACCAATGCTAATGTAATTGGGTTTTGGCTTGTATTGAACCCCTTCTGATTCTCCAATACACTCTTTTGCATCATTGACTATACATTTAAAGGGATAAACTGGTGCTTTCACACTTCCCTGTCTACAAATACAGAACTGTAACTTTGAAATTTGCAGCAAGTTACTGCATTTCAATACCACAGGTGTGGAGTACAATAATACCTGTTTTTGTATTGTAGCAAATTACAATTTATTAGTAATATTTTTTCCTAGTGTTAAAGCTTCCTGAATTTTCTTTTATTGTCTTTCATAATTCTAACATCTACATTATACTGTGTTACTCAGATGGTTTTACTAATCAGTAGCAAAGTATCAATACACAAAAAAGAATTAATGAAAAGCACAACTGGATGGAAAAAGGGATACCTGATCAAGGTGGACATAGAGGTTTCTTCAAGTTTCTCATTACTGCTAAAATTAAGGTTACCATTTTTCTCTTAGTATTGGAAGAAAAGTCTGTCTCTAGGAAGAAACAGCCTATAGAAAAGTTGTCTGTAATTACAATCAAAAAGGTTTCAAAGGCTTCCTAGGTACTTTTTGTTCTCTCTCTCCACCTCTCTCACTTTCCTCTAATAGACCTAAGAGAAAGTGCCTGAGGTATTTTGCCAGAACAGAAATGTCTGGTTAGGCTGCAGAGCGGGTCCTTGATACAAAGATCACACCTTAACAGCGTTCATTCTCCCAAATGTTCCAAGGCCTGAATGACTCGAGGCATTCATCATTCTTCAGTTCTCTGCCCCTCTGCCGGTGTGAGACAGGTCTAGTTCTGCATAAAGATGAAGAAATAGAACCAATAAGGCAGGATTTTAAGGATAACAAATTCTCATTAATTCTCATGAGAATTTCTTTGAAACCTTTCCATGAGCTGTTCAAAAGGATTTTTCTACGGGGCCTACCTTCTATCATCTTAACTTTCCATCTGGTAGAATTTCAACAGTTAACTCCCTGAGACACTTAACAGAGTTGAGAGCAGGTCAAAGTTGAGAGTTTTGTTTTTCTCACTTGATTCTTAAAATTGTATAGATATTCTGATACACTGTTGATGTGTTCAGTGGCCTCTCTTCATTAAAGGAAGGATGTAGCCTTCCACTGAATTACACTCACAGGAGGTCCACTGTTACACTTGAATAGACTAAAACCAACTGAGTTGTAGTTCTTGTTTAAATACCTCCTTGTTTTCTCCCATTCCCATTTTATTCCTATTGCAATTGTACAGTTACCTATACAAAATAATTTAAGAGGTCTTTTAATTGTGAACTTGCAGTAAATGAATTGTCAGCAGACAAGCACAGAAAGCTTCAGAGTTAAAATAAATTTCCATTTAACTTCTAACCAGGTAGGACAGAACACACATTTCTGTGCAACAAGGTCAAACATGAACAATCTTTACAGCCTTTCTTCTCCCCTCCTCCAGCTTCCTAATTTATCTGCACACAGGTAAGAAGGTCCAGTTAACATTTGGATGCTCGCACTTTGGTAACAGGAACATGAAACTGAATTCCTCTTGGGCCCTGGGGTATAACTATCTTCATCTTAAAATAATGTAAGGATTTTACTCACACTCCTACATCACTATGCTGTAGTCTAGATTCACTAGAAAGGGAAGAATGTAGGAAAAAGAGGGAGAGTGGAATTGCTAGAGCTGGCCTAGAGCATAGCAGGTTGCACAATGGTTTTGTTGCACAGAAGCAGAAGTTGCTGAGCATTTCTGCCACTCTTAGAAAAGCCTGGCTTACTTTAGATAAGAAGCTGTAGGAGGTCTCTCTAGAGTAGAATGTCTTATGGCCACACTTCTTATTTTTTTTTTTCTGCAGGAATAAAGGGGAACCCTGACCCTTTTTCTTGAAGGACATACAAGAAAACTAAAATCTTGATTCCTTTTAACTCTGTTATGTATAGAACATGTATTCTGTACATAAATAGTGACACAGCAGAATTCTTGTTTTCAGAACTTCTGAGAGAAATAACAGCAAGAACACCTAAAGTGTGAAGTAACACATGACTATCACCCCTGTGACGTCAGAAGACTGCTCTATTTTTGTTTTGATTGAGATACTGTGGTTTCATAAGATGGAAGAAATATATAAAAATATTAGATGCATATATATGAAATGAGTTACTGATGCATTAAATGTGTCATAAATATATTCAGTCCGACTTCCAAATTTAGACTGGTTTCAGGAGGAGTGAAGTGGTACAGTTAGATATGCTTTTTAAGCACAAAATGGACAAGTGCTGCTACCCAACATTGGTGTCCTGTATTCAGGGTGTTATTAGAATGTCTAATTATGTTTAACACATTAAGAACTCATCTAAGAAGCCTACTGAGTTAGGAAAAAGCCTTTTTGAGATCTGTGGCAATGATACAGTAGCTAGCAATGCTGTATATAAGTGAGTGCTTGCAGGCTGTGCCCTGGTGTGGCCACTGAGAATTGGGGTGGGGAAAGTCAGTGGTGCCCCAGTGTGCCACAACTCAGCTTCAGTGCAGCCCGAGCAGTCTCAGAATGTCCTGGCCCTTATCTGGGACTATTCTGGGTGCATCTGGACTGACTGACTCCATTGCAGGAGCTGGTTAAGCTAAAGATAGCTCGTGCCACTGGAACAGGACAAAGCAGACTTCACATAGGTCATCATGTGAATCACTGTACTCACTAGGGTGAGTGGTCATGAAAGGCAAAGGAAGTAATGGAGAATTCAAAAGTTCCTCTCACTGCAAAAGAAAGTTTGATTTATTCATCTAATTTAGGTGTTTCATGTCTGATATGGTGGTAACTTGGTGATCTTTTCTGCATATTGTTACATGAAACTGTTCTGCACAGCAGTGCTCTATGTTGCTGGCCTGGAAGGCAAGACCTATACCCTTTTTGCTCATTAGGCTGGTTTCATTTGTGTGGTGATTTATTTTGTGTTTTTTGGGTTTGAAGTCTCTATTTTTCTGAGTGTTTATTTTGCTCTTATTTTTAAGATCATGAAGAACTCTGTGGCACCAGTTATGGATCTTTTTGTCTAAATGGAGGGATTTGTTATATGATTCCTACTGTATCCAGTCCATTCTGCAGGTCAGTGAAACTAAAGTTTCTGTGTTTAAGTATTATACAGTAGCTGTCTAAAGACTGTTTCTCCATTTGCCTTCTTTAAGGAATCACTGCTAAAGCATTATCTAAAAGAAAATACCAATTACCTATTACTTACCTAGCTTACAGAAACATGGCAATATGAGAAAAATAAATGTGTATACTTGGTGTATACTTGCTTGGCAGGTGGAACAGTATTCAGTTACGTATGCATTCAGGACTATATCTATATTTAGAGCCACATTTCCTCATTATAGTACAGAAAGAACACAAAATACCCTTTACCTCATGGAATATATACTGTGGGAAAGGCATTCAGGAAGACAAAGTACAGTTTTTCTTACAAATTAATTATATTGCAAAAATTTTTGTAACATAAAATGGCATAACCTGAACAAAATGCAGATACAAAAAGTAATATAATCTTTTAAGGAGGAAAAGAGAATGTAATTCAAGACTTACTATGTTCTTTGAATCTTGCTGAAATAGGCAAAGAGCAGCTTTATAGTGACAGCCAAAGACTACTTGATACAGAAACATCGAGGCAGCACACACAGATACTTCTTACAGCACTCCATAACAGAACCATTGTTCCTTTTGAAGCCCATGTAGCAAACTCGAAGAGAAGCATTTCCTGGTTTTGCATGTGGATATATTTCCTGCATAAATACTGCCCTATCTTATTCTCTGATCTACCAAGATATAAGATGCTAAATAAAACTGTCACTTTTCAGTGTCCTGCATTACTGATTCTGAGTTATCATTCATCAGAATAAATTATGTTTGATTTAATGGATTTGCTTAACAAAAAAACAGGCATTCAGACAAATATTACAGACACTTAAGGATATTACCTTTTTTCTTCCATGGTAACTTCTGTTCCCTCTTCTGTCTTGAGCTATAAGTAATGATAACTGGATAAAACAGTTGAAGAAAGAAGCATCTTTTCCCAGATGCCTAATTAAAATATTACTTTCTTTTGTTTGGGACAGTTCAATCTAAATACTTAAGCACATAAACTCATTTAGTTAGACAGTGAGAAAAGAGGCAATTTTGTGGTAAATGCTCATTGAAAAATATACACAGCATGTCACTGGCATTGTTCAGTGTCACAACGAATCAGATCCAGAAGTGAGATTAAAGCTCTGAAGTGCTGTATGATGATTTATTCTATCTGCTAAACCTTGCAAGTTTATGCAGTGTAATATGAATACTACACTAACAAGAAGTAAAACTTTTTTTAATACATGGGTTTTTTTTCTAGAAGGAGTCCTGTATTATTGTACATAAATGAAAAATGAATGGTTAAACTAAAGAGCAGCAGTTTCACAATTTCAAAGCACCCTCTCAACTACTGCTGGACTGTGTAACAAGGAAGATGTATTCAATGCCATAACTACAAATATGAAGTAACAAATACTCAGAAAAATTCATTCTTCAGGAGCACAGACTAGTCACCTTAGATAATTTCCACTTTAACAGCTCCAGATGAAGTAATTTTCAATTCAGGTACTATAGGGTTTTATAATCTACTGAAGCAGAAAAGTAACATCTTAAGAGCATTTTTGTTTTACTCAGGCAATCTTATTGCATTCAAATTATCAACTGTTTTTTTTTCTGTATCTAGTGGTTGATTATGAAGTTAGATGGGTTTAAATAGCAGCATTCTATTTAAGCACATCCTCATTCTAAGCATGTTCCTTAATCAGTCAGAGAAGGCTAATTATAGATGAGAAAGGTTTTGTTTACACACAGATATCTTAGTAATCAGCAGTGATGTGAATAGAAACAACAGAAAAATGCATCACTATTCAGCAGAATTCAGAAAATATTTGGTGCTTTGGAACTTCATGACTGGCATCATCACACAGTTGCGCAGTTTCTTTGATGAGGGTTTCTGCCAAATCCCACCCAAAGCTCCCCAGTGTTCTCAAATGATCATCTCCTACTGAAAGAAAACTCAAATCACTTTTAGAATCAAGGGCTGAATGATTGTTAATTAAAAGGAGGAGATGGAGAAAGAACAGACAAGCAAACTGTAAAAATACCTTAGAACACATTTGCCTTGACATGGTACTTAGTTACACAAACGTGTTGTGCTCAGCAGAGTTCGTCCATATTACCCTATGCAACATCATTGGAAGGAATTTCACCATGTGACTGAGAAAAATGCATCATTCTTTAGAAATATGTGTTTTGTATCATGCTAAAAATGAAGAGCTGCTGTTTACCTTTGGAATTTCAGTTATTTTTATAATTCAGGAATGGATATCTACAAGGCAGAAATTTAATACAAACAGAACATTAGTTGACCCCCTCCATGTGCAACAGTAGCAGTTTTTAAATACAGCTGATGTGTGTTAAAACAGGAGGTTGCTCAGCTGCCATCTTCCCTCACTGCTTTCCTAACACTGAGTTAATGTTCTCAGCAGCAAAAGGCACACCTGTCACCATGAACCAGATGAGCCTCAAACCTAGGAACACTCAAATGAAGTAAATAAACAGGCAGCAGGACAGAGAAGGATGGAAAAGCAGCTGCCTCAGGTGTATCATAAAACACAAGGCTGAAAGCTGTTTGTCTCAGCACCTGATGCACAGCTGTCCCATAATCAGTAATCAATGCACTGCAGAATTAAGTGAAGATTTTGGGTTCTGAGGGGAAGCTCTGATACTCCCATTTTCTTACACTTGGCAGATTTCTGAGAGCATTTTTCTGCATTTCAAGAAAAATACAGATGGTATAAGACAACACACACGGAGCTGTGCTTCAGAGGGCAGTACACACAGAAATGAACAGTGAATGCTCTCATTTTGGGACAGGGATCCTACTCTGGGGATGGCTAAGTACTGCAAGAGACACAGGCAGACCTTGCAAATCTCTGAAATTCCTGTGTATCTTTCAAGGATATCTCTTCCTTTTTCCCTTCCTTTGCTTCCATCCTAATGGAATGTCTCCTCCACCTGTCCTATGGTAATCCAGTAAATCCCGTGCAAATTCCTTCTACCATTGTCTGTATAGTCCCTCCTTGCCTGGCTCTCTGCCATGGGCCCTTCATTCCCCATTTCAAACATCCCCACAAGTCACACTTGCTGTGCTCTGAGCCTTCAGAATATGCACCCTGCAAGTTGTCAGGGAAGGGCCTCCCACTCATCTGGGCTTTTCTTCTTTCTCAGCCTTCAAAAATACACTTTAATGTACCTCAGACTCTTCTAAAAACAAACTGTCCGATTAGTATTTTTCAATTCTGCTTTTGGCTTGAAAGGTAGTAATAAATGTTAGAATACACACCAAAAGTATAGCTAAAAAGAGTTGATAATTAAGATTTATTTTTAATGGGACATAAAATATAAAGCACAACACTATCTTACATGTTTGAAAACTCTTAGCAATCTGAATTAATATAACTGCTAGATATGGAAAACTTGCCATACAAACACATACCTAAGGGAGGGGAGAATAACCCATTCTTTCAACTTCTCTCCAGTAAGAGCATTTCATTTTACTCTCTGTGTATAGAGAGTAACAGTTTTGAAACTTCTCTAAATGCAAACTTTTTAAAAAGCTGCTTAGGTTTCCTTTTGCCATTGCTTATTCACTTTGGCTCTAAATTCTTTTTCATACTTACTAGATGTTCTTAGACTGTATGGATTAGAACAACTTTTAGGAGTCTGCTACAGACTGAAGATTGTTGAGTTATCAGCCATATAATCTGAATCGCATTGACAAGCAGATAATTTCTCGTCTTTTTCTGCTCAGAGCTCTGTATTTACATGCAAGTAGTTTTTAATACCAAGAAGTACCCAAACTTTTCCTGACTAAAGGAAGACTAAATGAAAACTAAAGTCAACACCCTAATAGTATAATGCAAAGCAGTGAGAATCTGTGTACATATTTGACTTAGATTCTACTTTCCTACTTTTACAGTCTGTCAGATACTTCCTTATGAAGCCCACCTTACAGTCTGGCAAAGAAAGAAACTTTACCTTCTTATTAATCCCAGTGCCATAGGGTCATTTGCACTGTCCAACAAATAGCATCTGAAAGGAGACAGCAGTAATGCCCGTGTTACTACAAGGCCATTATGTTTTAATTACCAATCAGATTGTAAAGGATCAAAGTAATTGCAGACCTGCTGGTCATCTCCTGACATCTTATCCAATGCAGTCTATTTTCTTCCACCTTGCATTGATGCTGATGTGATTAACACCCTATGCTGAAAGGTTCTATGGATTTCTTTCCATATGCTGGTGTTTTCCTGGAGCTCCTAGTAGGTCATTTGTGTACAAGAGTTAAGCCTGGCTCATCTCATCTGACAAGAGGTGTAGGTGTTGTACACGTGTGTGCAGCCATCTAGGAGAGCAGAAATCTGGATGCCAGCTGAAAATGGGAGTATTTCCTCACAGAATTTCCTCAAACATTGAAGGCTGCTGTCTTTCAACTCTGAATTAGACATTCCATTTTCTAAGAGGGGGAAAGACCTTTTTTCCATTCTAAAAATCAGCTCTGGAATGCTGCATAGTAGGGCCGTTTAAAGGCAGCATGTTAACAGTGTGCAGGTGGTGTGCACCAGCAACACCTGGCCAGTGAACACTAACTCAGTGAGTGCAACTCCTCCTTACTACAGCCTGCACCAGGCTCCTCTGGGCTCTGCCCCAACCCATTCATGTGCAGGTGCACCAATGCCTGCCGTGTCAGCAGCTGCCCTTGACTTGTGCTGTACTTTTAGGCATCCATTATAAACAAGATAAAGGAGCTGCTCCTGGCCTTTAGGGCTGTGTACAGTAACACCGAGTGCCTCTAGGAGACGCTACGCAGACACCATGGTTCTGCCTTGTGTTCGCAGCCCACGTGCTTGTTAGTGATTGTGTCTCTGTCTTGCT
>VZTT01035025.1:0-10131 GCA_013400855.1 Buphagus erythrorhynchus | reverse complement strand
GTAGGATGATCATCTGCTAGAGAACTCATCTATAAATGAAACACTTTACATCTATAAGTCCTTATCTCGTGGCTGAAGCGACCAACACATGAGGAGTCTCAAGTGGATACTTTAATCTACTCCCCTCTTTTCAGCTGAGTGAATGAGGACTATTGCTAAGAGACTTTTGAGACTTTTTCTCAAACTTCATCTATCATCTATATCTTAGAAGAGGGTGGAACTAGGGCTTGTAAGGGTTAGCTGAGAGTATGCACCATCTTGGACTTGGCATCCTGACAGGATATATTAAGTTTAAAATGTTAAGAGACATACTCTGCTAAAGTTTTCACTATTCCACTTTATTAACAAAGACATTTGATCCACAATCAGAGAGCAGAAAGTCTTTTCCCTGAACTGTGTTAGTGAGCATTTCCATGGCTCTTTCAGCAGAGGGTTCTAGTGGGGTTTTAGTATAAACAGTAATGTAATCTGGAGGGGTGCAGAAGAGGAGATACTAATTGAAGTTCAGGACAAAGAAACCGAATTCCTAAAATTATACATCAAACCCTTTGGAATATAGAAGTCAGTGCTCTATTTTCTTGTCTGTATCATCGTACCTCCCTTCCTTTCCAAGTTTTCTTTCTCTCAGGCTATTTGGGGCAGATTTGAGGACAAAGCATGTGCAAGTACATTTCATGCTCCCTAGAAACAAATCCATTCAACATACAAGGGCAGAGGTTTCATTGCTCTGCTTATAAAACTAAATCATAACTAACGGTGAAAGTAATCCATAAAAGAGCAGGACTGCACATGAAAGCTCTGGATGAACAGTGGGAAATACTTCTCCTTTTACATTTAGCTGAGTCATCACATTTTTATCAGCTGCTGATTTATTTTTTCCAATCTGCAGAGCACATGGAGGCAGGGCAAATGCAGATCTAGCTGCTCTCCATCTTGAAACAACCCCCCACCCTCTCCAACAAACTGTGCTGATAAAGCCTCTCCTTCTGGCATGGGCAAAACACAGGGAAGTGTACAACAGTCCGTGCTATTACACTGCTACTGAGGAACAAATGGCATATTCTGCTTCCAGCAATTCACCAATTAGACCAGGTCCATCTGGTCTTCTTCCTCCAGAAACATATTGTACCAGGGTTACTGGAAGAAGAATAAGAAAGGTAGCTGATGAGAAGAGATGC
This sequence comes from Buphagus erythrorhynchus, assembly GCA_013400855.1. NCBI lineage: Eukaryota > Metazoa > Chordata > Aves > Passeriformes > Sturnidae > Buphagus > Buphagus erythrorhynchus. The sequence goes on along the minus strand of VZTT01035025.1, from coordinate 8,953 downwards.
CACATGAGCCAGCTTTCCTTTAAATGCAATAGAGAAGCCTAAATGCCACACATACAGTTCAGAGGAATAGAGCAAACCCTAGGGAAAACCAAAATAAATCTGCAATTAATTTCTATACTTCATCGTAAGTGTATGCTGAAATGCCAAATTACCTGTAAGGTAAGTGTAATATTGATGAACAGGAACTCAGCCAGCCAAAACAACAGGGTCTAGGAATAAAGCCATTTAAGCTGTCCAAGACAACAGACTTTGTGGAGGAGTTACATCACCACAGGCCACAAACTGGACAGAACAGAGAACAGCTCATGACTCTTCTCAAGAGAGCAGATGTCTGATTACTATTAAAAGAAAGGGAACTAGACAGCAAATGATCAGCTCCATATACAAGATTTGCTTCTCCTCAACAAAATGTGGAAAAATTCACATCATCTCCAAACACTAAGAGAATTGGTAGTAATTCTGTGCTATTTACTAATTGTTTAAATAAAGACCCATGAAATCAGACAAACAGGAACATTACCTTCAGGAGAGAAGTCATGTAGTTCCAAATGCTGTGCTGCCCTCTGATCTCTGTTCTCCCTCAAACACACGCTTCTCAAAAACAATGAGTATTAATTAGAAAGTAATTGGAGAAGATCCATGTCACTTTTTTCAATTGAAAAATCATTCCATTAATTTGTCTCTTCCCTGATAACTTTTTTCACTATGTGTGTATTTTTCTCTCTCTCTCTGTTGTCTCCTTTTTGTTTTTTATGGTCAGGAAAGTTTCCATTCCAAGGACAAGTTCTTCAGAGTGTGGTGCCAACCTAGTTGAAACTACAAGCAGCAATGGCTGCAACAGTGAGTAGAGTTTAAAATGAAATGACTGGACTCCACAAGGGGTGTGGGGGAGGAAGTTTTTGTTAATTAAAGTCATGTGTTTTGTTTATTTTTCAGAAATAACAACAGCCTAAAGCATTGGAGTGGAAGAATGGTGGGGAAACAACATGCAGAGCAACCCTAAGAATCTAAGTTGTAGAGGGTGACATGGTGAGCAAGATGAGGGAAGAAAGTTGACTGAAACAGGAGGCTGACATGTTGGAGAAGACTACATCTAAAACTTGAACAGTTGCACCTAATGGAGTTTCTGTGTTCTTTTAAAGCTGTATCAATTATACAGAAATCACTATAATTTATGTTTGAATTCTGTGAGATTTTTTTATGGTTTTCAATAATGCACAGGTAGATGCATGAGATAATTTTGGGTTTTACTACATGGGAAATAAATAAAATACAGTATTTATTTTCACTGCACAGAGAATATGAAATATCACAGGATTTTAGAGTGAGGTGATACTATGAATTTTTGATATGGGTTTTTAATTTTTCACAGGATTTCCCCAGAGGAACTGAAGCCTGTCTTGATTCAATAGTCTCAAAATTTATATTTGTGATACATGTCCAGAATTTGGATTGTTTCAGATACCCTTACCAGATGTAGGGGAAAAACCCCAACCTTTCTCCCAGCTAATACTTATGTTTTGGTTTTTTTTTTTAAATTGTAACACATCATAAGCATGAGCTACCATTGGTAGTTTATTGCCCAGCTTCCTGGCACATGATTTTATACTAATTAAAGGGAAATATTAAGAAAAGAGTTATAATGGTTAAAAAAGTTTTTTAGGCAGAGTTTGGTGTACATTCCTAATACTAAGCAAGACATCTTCCTTGATGGTTTTTGTCTGGCTTTCTTCTGAAAATCTCACTACTGAGGGAAATTCAAACCCTAACTTGAATTTTCCAGTTGATATTTCAGATAGCAGAAATCAGGAATTTTGTTCATCAGGTCAATTTCTGACACAAAATATTATCCAGAGAGGTGTCCTGGCTGAAAAAATGCTGCCCTCTCCAAATATGTATTTATTTTATTCACACAAGCATCTGTTGATCACACTAATATATTATATACCACACTTTGGTCCCTTACAGGATTCTCTTATTCAGACAAAGAGAGGCCACCTGCCATGGTTCATGTCTTTTTTGCCTTCACCATACAAAGAGAATGTCTGGTTAGTCAGAGGCATAGAACATGTGAACTGAACAATTTTCTTTTCAACTTATTTCTAGCCCTGGAGGCTGAAACCAGCAAAAAAGCCAGATATGTTTCCATAATGGCACATTACCAAACAGGTCATTAGGGATTAGCAGGTAATTATATGGGATTTATAAGGTTGTATTGAAGGGAATATTAGCTGAGAAAATTCATGAATTGAAAGGAGAGAAAATTCAGAATGGAAATTTCTTATCTCTGAAAGAAACAATGTGAAGATCTATAAAAACATAGATGCAGAGAAAATGCTGAATAAGCTCCTATTTCTAGGACGCCTACAACATTCTCTGGTGTCAGAAAAAGCAGTGTGTACTTAGGGTAGACAGAAGCACAGTGGGATGGGGAAGAAAAGGCACCTGGGTACAGTGAGTAAGGTGAGAAGTCAAAGAGAAATCACATCACAATGGCTACTAGAACACAAACCAGAATAATTTATTACCTTCTGAAAACTCCTGTCAGAGAGGTCAGAGTCCAAGTTAGGGCTCAGCATGTGAAAGGAGAATCTGAGGGCACCAAATCAGGTAGAGGACCTGATCCAGAGACTAACTTACATAAAGCACTAGAAGATCACTTTCTCCCCAAATTATCCAATCTTACATGTTATTTTCTGGACTTCAAATCTTTAGCTGAAAGAAGCTGATAATATTGTTTTAAAGGCTAGGAAGGATAAGTAATTTTTCATCATACAGGGACAGGCCACTGCTGTACAGAGTTCAGGAGATGTGTAGCAGCTACATGACAATCAGTGTTACCTGAAGAACTTTGCACAGGCTCAGTGAAAATTAATCAGAGATGACAGCTGGTAGATCACTGCTGTGGTATTGATCATGAGACAGTCAGGCTTACAGTTGGGTATACTGTCTCCACTGAAGAAGGAAAAGGCTTGCGGTCATCTTAAGTGGCAATTTAGAAAGGAGGTACTGATAGAAAATACAAGAAATAAGTGGACTGAAGTTATTCTGTATAAGTTCTTTGAATCCTCTCAGCTTTGTAGACAGGCATAGAATAATTATTCATTTTTACTGAGTTTGTTTGCATTATTTGGGAAACAATCTGTACAAAAAGTGGGGCTGAATAAACTGACCCCATATTTAAATGCAAACAAGCTGATTTATGCAACACTGTTACCTGTGAAGGAAATGCTACTGGCAATTCAGACTGCCTCAAACCCATTGCATCTGAGAACATTTCAGCTGCTAAAATTATTTCAGTTCACAAACTTTGTGACTATGATGTTCAAATCAAAATGACATCAGGCTACAAGTTCATTTAAAGTGGTCAAATGCCACAGAAAGTACAGGGTAGCCAACAGTATATATGATTTAATAAAATAGTGCAACACTCTTTAGCAATGATTGCTTACAAAATTAATGAAGTAGTCCTGTGAGCAATTAAGTTGGATCAGATCTTGTGGTTGGAGTCACTGGAGTCTTACAAATTATTACGAGTTTATAAACGTGTGAATAATAAGGGCTCTCTCCTGTCTGACTCCCATTTTCATGAAACAGAAGATCTCATGTCTTTGAAATTACCTCTCCACCAGCTGAAAGGTTATGTAGGGAAGAATCTGGAAAAGACTAATTTCCTAAGAAACTCCACTACTATGATCACACAACAATCTATTAGAGTGTTATGGCAAAAATTCTTTTATACCTGGGGATTATGTTATCCTGCCAGAACCTTGTGGTAAAAGTCTCTTCATAGTGTATTGCAAAAACCTTTTGATCACTTGCAGAACTGACAGCCATTAACAGGAAATCTCTTTATAGACCTGTGAGTGAGAGGTTGCTTATATGTTACTCAACATAGAATTGTTTTTCATTAGCAGCCCAAACACTGGAGCAAAGTATGGTGAAAGTTACAGTTAAAGAAGAAAGTCAAACGGTTTTTGAAAGAAAATGAGGATTTCTCTGTGCTGCATAGTCTTTTGATTTATAATGTTAAATATTAAGCAGAAAAAACAACAGAAGTCCATTTGGTAGCACTCCCCATTTTAAAGACAACCTCAATGTTGTGCAACTCCTTCAAAATTTACTGCACTAAAAGAAAACATTTTCCTTCTGGCCATGAATTTTTGAAGAGCTGTAGAGAGGCTCTGAATGTGTAACTCGGTTATTTGAAAATAGAAAGCCAAGAAATGCTGGATAGAACTTCTCACAGCAGAAATGGTCATTATTCTGTGTAAGTTATCTGCTTATGCTTATCCAAGTCTGTTCTTGCTGTCCTGTAGCGTGTTCAACATAATCTGTATGTAAGGCAAGAGATACATTTCGTGACAGCAGAGCAGGCAATACAAACCCTGTGAAATACCAACAGTCGGGGTCCTGTTCAGTTCCATCTTTGACACTGATACTTCACTAAACCTTTCAGCAGGAACCATTTCTAGAGCTAGATAAGGGCATGTGAACAGAACCTACAGCTGCAGGACCTGAAGTAACAAGAAGATACTGCTGGTTTCGTCCCCAAAGTAAAGCTACAACCAATTTTTAACACTTTTCAATGCACCTCTATGTCAGTTTCTGTGGCATTTGAAAACTTTTTTCAGGGCACATTAAAAGAGACTGTTTTCAAACTATCCTCTCGATGCAAGTAATGATATTTCATCTGCAGCTTTTGTGCAGGCAAACAACAGGCTGTAAAAATCTGGGTGAGCTTCCACTGGTAGCATTTTTTAGGAGGGCTGGGTCACTTGAATCTACGTTGTACATTCTCCATCACAGAATTTGCTGCCCTGTCATTCGGTCATTTTCAGCAGATCTGAAGATTCTAGGAGAGTTCCCCTTTTGAGAAGATTATTGTTTGCCATCACTATTGCCATACTGACAACTCAGCTAAGACGAGTTTATTTCAAAGAAAGCTGTTTTTAACTCTCATAGCTGTGAAAATTTATCACGGAAAGGTGACACAACCTACCACTGACTCAATGATGTGAATCTCTAAAACATGTATTTTGAGAATTTTGTGCTACCTGCTAATCTCAGGCGAGACACATCTGTGAAATGTAATGATGACAATTTATACATCGTATTTTAAAAACATTTAGAAGCACAAACCCCAGTGATTTGGGAATAATTTTTTTTCACCTGAATTATCAAAGTACTTGGGAGAAAAAAATCTAATTAGCTATTTCTCTGCTGATAATTCTAATATAAGTATCCAGGTGATATCACTTCCAAATAATCCAAACCTGTTTTAGGCATTTCCTCTGAGTTTCCAGTTTCTCACTGTAGCTCTATGTTCTCTTTAGAATAACACCCCACTCTGTCCTGAAGTGCTGGTAGGCATGAAACAATCAATTAAAAGGGCCTCCAATGTTTAAACTTGTATTTGTTTGACCTAAACCAGTAGTACAGGCACAATGCAAACCAGCAGCAGAAGTGAACTTGCTTTACCTCGCTGCACACGTCGGAGCCTGCAGTTCAGAACCCCCTCAAGGCTAATCTGGAGTCCTGCTGAAACAGCCTCTCCTGGAGCTTTGTCTGGCTAAGAAATGGGCTTAGAACAGGAACAATTGCAGATGATAACTGGACTCAAACAACTGTGTTACCTGTGTTTTGTGTGCAGAACACGGAACTGCTGTATTAAGATTAAATGGATTTTAGAGAGTCACCAGATTCATAAAGTAAAAAAAAAAATCTTCTCCACCATGTAATCATGAAAAATAATCAGACAGTGGAGCAAATAATTACTTTCTTAGTGTTTGCAGAGTGCTCAGAGACTATAAGAGATCCTATATAAGACCATTTAACTGTACATTTAAGATCTTTGTAACTCCTAACTATGCAAACTTCTATACCTCAAATGTTATTTTTCTGTATCATTCTGTTGAGTAAAACAGAAGCAGATATCTGAATGCCAAATGCTTTTTGCTTTTCTCTCATGGGGCCAAACACCAGAAAACTTAATTCCAATTTCTGATATGAAAGCTAAGAACTCCCACTACTACAGAGTTACTTCTAGTAGAAAGAAGTTCTTCATTTTTAGAAAGAAAAATAGAAACTAGGAGGGGGTAGTGACACTGAGTGAGTTTTGAGGTAAAATTTTAACTAAAAATTAATTCAGAATCATATGTAACTATTTGTTCTTAAAAGTTTTGCTCCTCTTTACCATTTTTTTCTTATTTTATTACAACTGCATGTTACAGAAACATCCTATGAAGAGATCTTTGGATAGCAACATTAAAATAGAAGTTGCAGTAATAGCTTTATGTTTGGTAATTACTACTTTAGTGGTGTGAGTACAAGGTTATACATCACATGCTTGCCTATTATTTTTTTGAAACCTACAGATCAATTAATTGAATGATGCATCAAGAACAAATGTGCAGCAAACCATTCATATTCAAAACATTGGAAAAAACAATGTCTTTACCTTTTGTCAGCAAAACTATCACTCCTCCCTGCAGATCTTGTGACTTTGCAAGTTTTACTTTTTTCATAACAAAACCAAAATCCAGTTGTGGTCACTTAGGGACTCTGCTCTCTTGTTGGAAACATGTTACTGTCAGCACTGTAACAATTGTAGATAAACCTTATCTTTAGTATCTTTAGAGCAGTCCTGCTATTCACATTTGCCTCAATTGCTGAATACTCATTTAAGTAACTTTACCCACTTTGAAACCTCGTGCTTGTTTCTTTTGAGTGACAGAAGTATAAATTTTGGCACTGCAAAACTCTCTATCAATTATCTCTGCCTTTTGGTAGATGCACCTTGTAATCAAATATATTTGGGGTTCTCTCAGGAGTTGTGGTTGAAGAGCAAATTACAGCATGGAGGCAAAATGAACTTGAATAGCAAAACACTTTAATCACAGATGTTACAATTTCATCACTTACACCATTTCCCTGTTACATGGAAGGTATCATGTGCCTGGGACAGACAGTGTCGTGGTTCCAGTCATGTGCATGGTTCTAGGGTATTTTGGGCCCATCTCCACATTTGATGCTGGAGACATGGATTCCTGGATTCTGATGTAGACCTCCCACCCCTCCACCCCCAGTTCTATACTGTGTTTACCTCTGAAGGTTCCTCAGCTCCAGGACCTGCTGCCTGTGCCCTGCAGACCACCCTGGCGGTTCTGGTTTAGCTGTGCCATCGTCTGAGCTCACCATCAACTCCTGTGACCTTCTGGCCAAGTCTGCACTGCTACTAAGGACACGTGGTTGATCACTCTTAACTGCTCTAACATGCTAACCTTCCTAGGCTGGTCAGCATGGCTGAAAGCACCAGGAATCCTGTCTGCATTACAGAAACAAAACATCGCCTTTCTGTCCTGTTCAACATGGTTATGCAGACACCAAGGGCCAAATGGGACACTCTTGTTATGCTAAAATAACACACAGTCACCTCCCACCAAGGGGCTTCTCTGAAAATAAAACCATACTCCATTTCCAGATACCTTGCCTTCCAAATGAAATAACTGAACGTTGTCCAAGTCACATCCACACTTACTAATCTCCCATCCACAGATGGCCACTGAGAGTTCACCGCTCATCCTACCTTCTAATTAAAAAAACCCATCATCAATACAGCCATAGGGAAGTGCTGTCTGCACTCAGCACACACTGACACTGATGCTCAGGACAGATATACCTCTATTAAAGGTCGTTAGGCCAAGTTCAGGAAAAGTTTTAACTAGACATGGACATAAAGTTGCTAACTGAAGTTTTCCTTGGTACATTTAAAGCAAAAAATGTTACTTTCTTGTACAACATACAGGTAAGTATTTTCTTTTTACTACACTGAAAATGAACCAGCTGCCTGATTTTGCATTTAGAAATCTGGTGATATGGTGCAAAATTATTCTTATTTTCTTGTCATTCTATTACTAAGTGAAAATAAAAGGGAGGAAAGAATTTAAAAAGAAGCTAATATATTATTAGCTATACTGAGATTATGCTGAATTTACTTACTTGATACTGCATGCCAGCTGCAGCAATCAAAACAGGTGACTGATGTAAAAGCATAGGAAAAAATAGAAGCACAAGTCTTACTTAAAGTCTCTATATAAATATAATATAGCCAGATCTTGTGTGTCCTACAGTTCCAAATTAAAGAACAAAAACTTCCTAAAGAAACTTAAAGATGGATAGACTTATTTCTAAGCATTCTGGATTTAAAATATTGTAATCACACTACAGGAGAAGAGGCAACCATTACTATATTCTGAACCATACAGTTAAGCAACTGAAATTCAGTTCAAGGTGCTGAGCCCAGCTGTACTCTTAGCTGGACAACATCTTTAAATCAGAGCTTTTTCTCTAAGAATGGAAGGCAAGGTATTTTCACATACTTCTATCTTTATTTAACAAGTACTTTGTTACTTTTCTCTAAAGATTTTCATTGATTTTATCTAGTAAAACTGCTCAGTTTTGTAAATAGGACTCTGGGAAAGTTCTGCATCTTTCTAGAAATAAAATCCAGGAAATGGTAGATTTAATGCATCTGTAGTTTTCCTAGAGTGCTTTACATACATAGAGCACATCAAAGTACTCCTTCTTTCTACATTTGGGTTTGGGTTTGCCATTGACACTAAATGGGCCAGGGAGGGGATTGTCCTGCTCTGCTCTGCACTGGGGCAGTCTCCAGCCCTGGGGGCAGTTTTGGGCACCTCAACATAAAAAAGACATGAAGTTTAGAGGAATATTTTAGAGAAAGTTTTAGAGGAATGCCATGAGGAAGAGAAGGATCTGGAGGGGAAGCCTTATGAGGAGTGGCTGAGGACAATTGGTTTGCTCAGCCTGCAGAAGAGACTGAGGGGAGACCTCACTGTGGTCTTCAACATCTCTTCACTCTCACGACCAGCGACAGAACTCAAGGGAACGGCAAGGAGCTGAGTCAGGGAGGTTTAGGTTGGGTTTCAGG
>VZTT01035024.1:3642-36158 GCA_013400855.1 Buphagus erythrorhynchus | reverse complement strand
GTAAAAGGGAATTTTCAGAAATTTGGCCTTAAATGGGAGACTGGAAAAGATCAATGGTTTTTCATGTGTAGTGTGGATGTGCTGAGTGAGAGGAGGGGCTGCAGAGCTTCTCCTGACCCAGCCTAGATCACCTGCTCTTGCCCTGCTCAGGACTTCATGATCTATCTGTGGACCTGAATGGAGCTCCACCTCTCTCCTCTCTTTTCTGCTTCACATGCTGGCAGGAAATGAAGTCTTCAGAGGCAGAAAATGTGGCTGATGGGGTCAGACCCCTGGGCTGAAAATCACAAGAAGATTTTATTATCTCCTATGTCCTTAAAAGAGAGAGAGAGGTAAAAGCATATCCTTTTACATTTCCATGTAGGAAAGCATGCAAATTTGGAGACTGTTGCTGCCTCATACTAAGGAAATCAAGCTGTTCCTTTATATATGACTTTGACTGCATTAATAAAACTATATATTAAAGCAAGAACAGTTGGCATCCTACTCATATCTGTCTCAATTTTTTACGTTTATTGATATGTATATATATAAAAGCAAAAAGGATATTTGTTCAAATCCACATGCCTAGAATGGTACAAAATGATTCAGAAATTAGGTTGTTTTAATCAATAGGGTAGGAGTAAGTGCCACTGAGCAGAAGACAAAGATATTTTCAGATAATTTCACAAAAATCCTGATGGCCAGTAGGTGGTACCCTTATTCCAGATAACAAACAAAGCAGGAGGGGGTGGACAGAGTGGGGGATAAAACCAAATAGCTAATATTTAGCTCAAAATTGTGAATATTTTCATCCTCTATTAGCCATTTCAGACTCCAGATACACTCTGTAAAGATCATTGGGCAAGCCTAATGAGAGTTTGGGCAAGGCACCTGTATGTGAACTGTGAAAGGGTCAGAGTCTGTCATCGACAGTCTTGTATTGCTGGAATTAGATGCTGTAGTTTTCCACACAGAATACTTTAACCACCTTGTCATCAAGCTCTTATGCATTTAAGAACTTGATATTCACAGCTAATACATAGACCTCTGACCCATAGGTTGTAACACTGATGAATATAATTAACTTGATAATGCTAAAAGATGTTTTAAACTTGATTTTTAATTTGTGAAAACATTGAATTCCTTTTTTTTTGTTTTGTTTTTGTTTTGGTTTGGTTTTTTTTTTTTTTTTTTTTTTTTTTTTAGNTTTTTTTTTTTTTCTGAAGCAAGCTTTTTTACTAAGTTAAGCAATTCTTAGACCATGGAAGGATGATATGAACAAAATTAATTTCAATAACATAGGAAATATTTCTTGATTTAAAGGGCTGCCAAGCTGGAATAAGTATCCCAGGGAAGTAGTCAAGTCACCACCTGTGCAGGTATTTAAGACTATGGAGACTTAAAACACATATCTGTTATTCAAATAAGCCTTATTTATGGATTTTAAGTAGAAGTTAAATCAGTATGACTTTGCAGTGTTGGAAATTTTTATATATATAACAATACTTAATAAAAATGCAATAGGAATTTTTAATTAAATTTAAGAGAATTTATTTACAGTATTTGGGTTTTAAGTTAAATAATCTAATAGCCAATGATTATATTTGAGAAGGCTTTTCTTATAGGCATGATATTATATTTTATGCAAAATTATATGAGGCCAAAGAACTGACATCAGAACAACATATTTGCAGTCAAACAATCAGAACACATGGAGATCTGGGCCCAGCCTGTGGCTCTGAAATAATTTTACTTTATGGTCTTGGTAACTCAGTATTTCTCTGCTTTATTTCATCTGCTTGGATTAATTAATTTTTATTTCTCTCTCTTAATTTCTCATTTGTAAGTCAGACACTAAAGGAAAAGGTTTAGAAATATCTGTGTCTGCACACAACTGCTTAGTCATTAACCACACAGTGTCTTATTTCCATCTAACTGAATTGTATTAGCTCCAGTCCCTCAACTATGCCAGTTCAAATGCAAATATGGCCCAATGGTGACTGAACTATCACCATAGTTTTTATTGTCTTCTTGATTATAATCAATTATAAATAATATATTTCTCTATTCAATTTAGTATCTGATTCAGTGGTGATTTGTATCAGCATAGTTCATGGAATGGGTGGAAACACAGGAGAGAAGAGGAGCAGCACTCACTACTAAACCCCTATTTTCAGTGCAGGGGAAATAATGGTGAATAAATTTTAATTAAATTCTGTATAACTGAACAAAATTTTTTAAAAAACTTCAATACCAACAGTGCTTGCATTTCCTGGCAATGGTCTCACTAAGACTTCACTAAGTGAAGTCTTCACTAAGACTAGTTTAATGATTAGAAGTAATTTCTAAATTAGGATGTGATCAAACCTGTTGAAATGAAGACATGCATTCCTTTTAATTTCTGTGGTCTTTGGCTTTTTTGATATATTTTTAGTTATAGAATATTTTGGGAGCACTAGAAACATCTGAGTCACCTTTTCCTTTGTTACCAACTGTCCACTTCTTACATCTGATTCCTTTTCAGTAACTATGGAATTGCTATCTTCAGCCTCAAGGAATAGTTTAAGCTAAAGCAATTTCCCTGCTTTTTTCTGATAAGATGGTATCCAGGGTGCCACCCTGCATGCTCACTGCCAAAGCATGGCAGGGCATTCCAAAAGAAAAGTGTAAGAGTGCTCAGAAATTTAGCCCCACTTCTTGCTGCGTCCTTTCTTTTGTAGTAGTAAAAGAGAAAAAAAAACAAGCTAAATTTATCAAATGATTTTTTTCTTACAAATAGTACCCATTGTGATTAGAAATAGAATAATTCAAAACCACAACTCCAAAAAGAAGCTGGGTGTCCACATTTGAATTCCAGTACAGCTGAAAAAGGAGAAAAAAAAAAAGCCAAACACAAAATATCACCTTGGGTTCATAACAGAAAATGATTGCTTAGACACTACAGAAAACTAAAAAATAGTGGCTGAAGAAGAAAAGAAAAAAAAAAGCTGCATTAGCATTCAGGAATATACATTAGCTCTGTTCTGAGGTGCCATGTAGGATAAAATATCTGTTTTCCAACAAAGGAATGGAAAATAAACAATTCTTCTGAAGTCTATAAACATTTTTTCTAATTGTTTGTGACTCTCACATTTTCATCTGAAAACTGCAGTGAACTGAAGAAAACAGCAAGAACAGAAATAATCCCTGATTTTTAAATTGTATGCCATTAAAGACTGAAACCTGAAGTTCAGTGAAGTCACAAACTACTGAATGCAGTATTTTAGAACAGTGGGACAAACAGGAGAAGCTCCCATAAGAATTCTAGTACATGTACAACCCATTTATGAAATTATTAATTTTATCCTTTGGAATAAAGGCTGTTTCAGAAGAAAGGTGTTTCTCTATAGCTCACAGTGACTTAAGGAAAGAGGATCTCTGTTCCAAGCTCCTGAGATTCAAAAGTTCAGATTCTTTGGAAATCTGCTGTAGCTCTCCCTTTTGTGAGAGAGAAGGAACCTTAAGTTGGTGATTTACTCCAAGTTAAATTAAAGATACTTAAAAGACTTTTGAGGCTATTTTAATAATCTTGGTCTATTTAATTATTATATTAAATTAAAGAAGAGAAAATAAAGAAGAAAAAAACCCAACCAAACTTTTGCTTTTTCATTAGTATTGAAAATGCTTATTCACAGCAGTGTAATTCAGATAAGCATCTGGCCCACAAATTATGCTGGCACAGACAAAGGTTTGTTTTCTTTTTTAAGAACTAGGAATTTTTCCAAGATATCATGACTACTGGGAGCAGAACATCTGACCAAAGTATGCTCACCAGATGGTAGATGTTTCCATGTGGGTAAGTATTAAAAAAACTTCGAATTCTATGCAAACTGTGAAGTAAGGGTGGGAAAAGTTTGCTGTTTTATTCCTGTTTTAGCTGCCTCTGCAACTCATAAATGCAAGGGGAAAAAACCCAAAACTGCAAAACAAAGTTAATTTGGTGGAAATACAGATAAATATCTTGTAATTTTTACAGTATATGGCCTATCTTTAATGACTTATTTCAGAAACTTTAGGGTTGAAATCTTTCTTTTAATCTTTTTTCTTTTATTTCCTTAACATCTTTGCTATTACTTTGCTATTAAAAAAAAAAAAAACAAACAAATAAAACAACAAAACAAGAACTTGCTGCTCAAAAATGTGTTTGCTCCACTAAAAATGTCAAGCAAAATAGTTTTTACAGGGAAGGATATGTGTGGAAAAAAAAACCCCAAAACTGTGTTTTCAAGGGCCAGCTGAAGGTTTCATACAACCAGCTCCCTGTGGCCACCCTTGCCTGCTGGGCAGGAGCAGAGCAGTGTGGGGCAATGCCTCAGGCGTGCCAGGTCCTCATCCTCTGGGAATAGCTGAGTTACTGATGGTGCATATTTAGCAAAGACACTGCATTGAGCACTTTTCTTCTTCTGGCTGCTCTGGTGGGTCTGTAACTAAGCAAATCAAGGAGAGGGGAATACCAAGAAATGGGCTGGTGGTGAGGCTTAAACCACTCCAGCTGTCGGCTGGCTGGCTGGGAGTCACAGCCCTGTGGTGCTACAAAGCACACCCAAGCTGTCCTCCAGGTGATGTAGCATGCCAAGTTTGGCTCCAGTACCCAATCTCAGCAGAAGCACACACCTCTCTAATTTAAACAGCTGCAACAGTGTTTGCTGGGTTGGTAATTTGTCCCAGATCTAAAACCACATAGACAGCTAGAAGGTACATTGGCATTGCACTGTGTAGCTCAAGTAGAAAGCAAGCTGGCTTACATGAAACAAGATTTATAGTTGAAGTGGAAGAGCGAAGAAGTGCAAAATTTTTAGAATATTTCCAACTAAGTGCAGTGAGCTTCAGATCACATATCCACAGAGGCACATGAAACGGGAGAAATGTCACAGTCAAAAGGCAGGGCAGCAGAAGAAAATGTAATTTAACTTTCCTTGTAGTGAACTTTAAATGGCTAAGACAGCTTCTAACTCTCTTTCATGCTCCCCTCTCTACCAGGAACCTACTGCTTACAATGCTTTTCCATTTATTTGTGTTTTCACTGCGTGAGCACGTGCCTGCAGTGAACAAGTGAGCAGTGAAATCTGGATATGAGGAAGGTGATGTTAGAAATAGGCAAAGAAGAAATGCAACCAGTTTTTTTCCCCTTTCACTCTTCAGGAAAGCTATATCTATGAAGATAAGTAAATAAAAGCAAATATTAACCAAAAATCACCAAAACTATAAGAAATATTAATCAGAATTATACAATACTTTTTCTTTAGGACAGTAAGATAGGTATTCAATCTTTAATAAGCATAAAAAGGTAAATGTTGATTAACCAAATGCATACAAACCTAGTGGGAATCCGACTATGAAGCAGAACTGAAGAAATGCAATGCCTTGCTGCTGGCAGAACAAATGAAAATGTGGGAAAGGGAATTTTTCCAATCATAGATTGTCTTAGATGGCAATTTTTTTATCACAGAGTCCTGAAACAAAGATATTCGATGTTTCTTTAGATAAATGCTTAAATATACTTTTATGACTTAGATACATTTTATCAAATATGATGAAAACAGTTGATTTCAGTTTCATACCAGATTAAACATATGATTCCTATGCCCTTGTTCTATAATGCTTATGCTAAAGCTATTGAAAAAAAATAAATCCATTTCTTCAATTTAAAACAGAAAAAAATGAGCTTTCAAATAAACCAAAACAAGAAAAAATGTTAACACTATTTTGTGGACAAGGTAAAAATATTAATCATAATCAATATTCAAGAAAAGTAACATCTGTTTACAAAACAACTTGGCAAGTGATATAACCCAAGAGATTATATTCTATGGAATTGGCTTAGCATCAGAAGAAAGTGTGATTAATGATACAAAAGTTAATATCTAAATTATTTCTGACACACTGGTTTCTCTCCTTAGCCAGAAAGCTTAAATTCTTTGGTATAGAAGACAGCCGTAGATGTGGGATTTTGCAACATTTTTATTAATGCACTTAGGTACACATATGCCACACTTACCTAAAGATCCTTACCTGATGTTTTTCTTTGTTTTTCTGTGAGGAGCAGTTATCACAAATATGCTTGAGTAAGCATGTTTTCTACTTTGAGTGAACATATTGCATATCACAATTTGAGTGTTTAAAGAAATGAACATAGACCTTTGAAAAAGTTTATTGGCTGTGTTGTGTCGTTTATTCCCCAAATTTTACGAATTTCTGCATAAACTGAAACTACAACTACTGCTTTCCAAAAGAACACTATGAGTGTACAGATGGGAGTTTGTTGAGGTATTGGGAAGAAGGAGGACTGTATCTTGATTTTAATATACAATTTTGAATGAGGGAAGAGAGGAAACACAGGGAACAAACTGCATCTTTGAAAGGTAGCAGACAACCACTAGAGAGAAGACCTGCTTGGGATTTTTTTTCCTTCCTTGAAAGTTGCTATTCAGCTCTGTGGAAGAGAGAAACCTGGCTCATTTTGCACATGCAAAGCCAGACTGCTGCCAGGAACCACTTGCAGGAGTGATTAACAAAACCTGTTTGCTTTACGGGATTCCCATGGAGGTAAAACGGGATGCATATAATTTTGACACAATCAGAAAGTGCTGTCTTAGAGTTTTATGGCAGAATAAGAAATATAATTAGTAAGTCTCTTTTAAAAGGGTGTCTCATTAGAGCATGCTTATTGTCCTCTCACCATATGTGGCATTTAAATGTAGTGAGCAATGGCCAAAAGCAGGAATTAAATCTGAGAAATAAATGGCAGTGACTATCCCAGTTTCCTGAAGGGAGGTGAAAGTGATTTGGCAATATTCATTCAAAATTATATTCATTTATGCAGTATTGAAATTAAAGAGAGAAGAAGAGAATGTGTGTGTGTGCTGATGAAAACATACCATGAAAATGGAATAGATTCTAAAGTTGCAAATGAACTGAAATATCCCAGGTGGCATGAGCACACAGAAAGGGACTGTAGCAGCAAGTAGCAGCAAGGATTGGTGTAAGGCTTTAACTTACACCTTTAGGTCTCTGCTCTCAGTGGCACATGGTATACTAAAGAAAAAAAGCCAGAATACTTTAAATTGTTGCTCCAGACTTCAGTCTGGTAAAAGTAAAACCAACATTAATGGGTAAATAGTAATAAAGAAGGAAGGCAGCTATTTAACTGTCTGAACAGAGGAAATGAACATCAGCTTTTGATATTCAATTTTACTTGTTAAATGTGAAATTCTTACATAAGCCCAGCAAAGGGCTGGCAAAGGGTTTAATCAGCAATATAATCCTACTTAAAGTACTTTCAAGTTCTACATGGAATTTTAAGAACCTTCTTACAACTATCAGAGCAAAGTGGAATTTTTTAGAACAGTAGTAGGTAGCATGACAGTTGAAAAACATCTAGAAATGTGGCTGAAAAATAGCCTATATCTGCCCACATGCCAATTCCATTTCATGGCAATTTAACAGCAGACTAGTATTATGCATATGGTATTGAAATTAATCTTTCTCTGTACTTAATTTCATTGTTAAACTAACATGCAATAAAAAAGTTTTTGGCTTGAGGTGGAGATACATATTCCTTTTTTTAAAGCTCAACAAATTATTCTCATTGCAAGATAGAATTTATGAGGGAGACACTTAACAACCCTTCTGGGAAGAATGGTGTTGCTGATAGAAAATTATCTGTAAAAGTTACTATGTATCATGCAGCTTTATCTGGATTTATATGTATTACATGTAATTGTACAAAAATAGATCGCCTGTATCTCTAATTATCTTGGACATGAATGTGCAGGACAAGCCTCTTGCATGGCCTCCCATCATCATGAAGGACTCAAGCAGAAGGAATCAGATCTTAGACAAGTGCTGTACAGTGGGATGACTCTGCACATGGTCCTGTTTCTATTCTTTTACAGCACAAGCAGCAATATAGCCTTGCTTTACCTAACTGTCTGTTCTGCCAAAGGGCATGCATGCCTAGGTGACACAGCATGTATTTGCTGTGACAAAACTAGTAAAAAGGCAAGATATTGGAAAATGCCATCTGAAGATACCAAAATACACCTATTTGGAGGATATATTCATTTCAGTCTTCCAGGTCTGCTAAAACTAAAATGAAGATGATAAGACAAATATTTCTGTATGCATATATATATCATTATTTTGCAAAATCACCCTTTCAGTTTTCTATGATATATAGATCAATATAGTGTTGATTAAAGGGAGAAGAAATTTAATAATTTTTGTCTCCAAGGACTAAGGTTTAAAAAAACCAAAATTAAGCCCTTTATTTTGCTTTATCTGAAAAATTGATGGAGTGGTAGAGATACTCAAATTAATTTGTCTTTGTATACAGCATATGACATAATCATCTAATTTGTTTTTGTTATGATACATCTATATTTTCCACTTGTTTTTACAAAATATTTTACTTTACCATTTGAGGATATGACACTGCTAGAACTTCTGACACATGATCTGCATTACAACTCATAATTTAATACTTATTTAAATGTAGCCTAACAGAACTGCAAATTTAACCAGAGAGCAGTAAGAACTATCATTTCCATCAGACTCTCTAAAATTCTTCACAGTGAAAACTGATGTCACCTACAGTTTTTAAGACAGTTAACTATGTGGTTTGTTACTTTAATAAGTTTCCAGAATGAAATTGTCTCTAAGGTGTCATAATTTGCTCTTTATTTAACTTTTAATAATCCAATAATGAACAAGTTCCCAATGTCCTTTTATAAAAGCAAAAACATTAGTGTCTTACATAGGAGAATACTGACCAGAGAGTGAAACAGAGCACCATGTTAGAAGATCGATCTAAAAATATCACATTTTTATAGAACCTTAGCGAATTACTCTTGTGGCAGTCATCTTAAATATTCTAAAGCTGATTTTCCTGAAAATTGTCATGTCCTGGGTTTGTTTATTCTGCAGTAAGGGTACATTTCTTCTTTTAATTTGCAGTGAATAGTATTTTACTTCCCAAGAACTCCCTGTGTTATACAATGAGCAACCCCTAAGAGTGTTAATAGGAACAATATATGTAGATAAGTTCAGAACAGATGCATCACTGTAAAGACCACGGTACAATATTTTCAGTACTTGTAGAAAGTGTATGTGTCCCAGTCTCACTTCAGTGCCTGGTAATGTTATGATGATTATTCAGGTGAGAAACACCTGAAAGGCAACTCAGTCATTGGTCACAGCCAGTACAGCTTCATGGGAGGGAAGTCCAGCTCAACAAACCCGATTTCCCTTTATGACAAGATAACCCACATAGCTGATCAAGGGAAGCCAGGTGATGTGGTATTTCTGGATTTCAGCAAAGCTTTTGATAGTGTCTCTTACAGGATCCTTCTGGAAAAAATATCCAGCACACAACTGGATAAAGACATCATGTGATGGGTTAGCAACTGGCTCACAGCTCAGGCACAAAGAGTTATAATGAAAGGAGTGACATTGGACTGGGGTCCTGCCATTAGTGGGGTTCCACAGAGCTCATTCTCAAACTTGTGTTCTTCAACATCTTCAGAAATTACTTGAAATGCAGGACTGAGAGAGATACCAAGTGAGTTTGCAGATGATACAAAACTGAGAGGAACTGTCAACTCCCAGAAAGACCCTGCAGAGAGACCTTGAAAAGTTATAGAGGTGGGAATGACCACCATATGAAGTTCAACAAGGACAAGTGCCAGATTCTGCACCTGGGAAGGGGCAGCCCTGGATGTATGGACAGACTGGGGAGTGAGATGCTGGAAAGCAGAGCTGTGGAAAGGGACCTGGGGGTTATGGTCAGTGGCAAGTTGAGTACAACTCAGCAGTGCCCTGGCAGCCAGGAGGGCCAACTCTGTCCTGGGGGACATCAGGCTCAGCATGGCCAGCTGGGAAAGGGAGGGATTGTCCTGCTCTGCTCTGAGCTGGGGCAGCCTCACCTCCAGTGCTGGGGGCAGTTCTGGGTGCCACAATATAACAAAGATATTAAGATCTTAGAGAGTAGACAGTGCACCCCAGTGAGTGGCTGGAAACTGGAACAGGCTCCCCAGGGAAGTGGTCACAGCACCAAACATGACAGAGTTCAAGAAGCATTTGGACAATGCTCTCAGGCACATGGTGTGACTCTTGGGGTGTCCTGTGCAGGTCTAAGGGTTGGACAAGGGTTGGATCATTTTGGATGTCTTCCAACTCAGCTTATTCTGTGATTCATGTGATTCTGTGATTCATATGAAAATGTTGATGTTCAGTCCATAAATGAAGCCAGGAAACACACACAAACAGAATCAATTGTATACACCAAAGAATACAGTTTTGTAATACTGCTAATTAGTTGAAGAAAAAAAAAAATCAAGCTTTTAAAGTACTAGTGAAGATGTAAGTCTTGATTAAATATTTTCCTTGCCCTTGAAGACAATCATTTTTCTAGCACATGAAAAAAAAACCTGTGTCTTCAAATATATCTTTTTGAAATCTGCCTGGAAACTAATTATCATCGATTCTATGGCTTCTTTTTTCTTTTTTTTTTTTCTTTCCAAAATCTGGTGACCTTTTTCATGTGAATGTGATGGATAAAATATGCATTCAGTGATGGAGAAGATGGATGCCCTACAGTGAGTGCTCAAAACATAGTTTCACAACTGAATTCTAGAATCTCCTGGAATAAATGTATTGTTAATTATTTCTTCAAAGTCAGGTCAAATTCAACAATAATAATGGTGCATGCCTCTCATTCTTAGCACTTACCAGTAGTCACAGCCAAGGAAAGCTCTCTCTGAGGCCATTTGTGGGTTTGATCTCCTATGACTGGTACCAACCAGATGAGAGATCTTGCTGCTAAGCCATTATGTCAAAGATGAGATTCATTACTAGTGTTATTTTGAAAAGGAAACCAGTTTTGTTCAGCTTGTAATTAAAAAATACCATTTAGATTTCTTACGCTTATGTTGAGAGCATTTAATTTGTACTAGCCATTCACATTGTCTATGGTTTTGATTACAAGAGTATTTTAAATCTTGGGATTGAATGTATTTTCAATTCTAATATAGAAGATTGCTTCAGACATACTGCATTTCTGAATAAAAGTAAAGGTTCCTGGTTCATTAACCTAGTAATGTTTGTTTTGGCCCTAATAGTTAGGGATCAAGGAAAGTTAATGAATTACAAGTTAATGATCAAATGATCAAGTGGATACAGAGGAGAACTACAAAGATGATCAGAGGGCTGGAGCATCTCTGCTATGAGTAAAGGCTCAGAGTTGAAGCTGTTCAGCTGTGTGGAGACCTTACAGCACCTTCTATTACTAAAGGGAGCCTACAAGAGTGCTGGAGAAAGACTTTTTACCAGGGCATGTAGTGGCAGGACAAGGGGGAATGGTTTGAAGCTGAAAAAAAGTAGGTTTAGAATAGATATTGGGAAGAAATTTTTGACTGTGTGACAACAAGGCACTGGAACAGGTTGTCCAGAGGAGTTGAGGATGCCCCATCCCCTGGAGGTGTTCTGGATGTGGCTCTGTGCAACCCGATCTAATGGAAGACATCTCTGTCCATAGAAGGGGTTTGGAACTAGATGATCTTCAAGGTCCTTTTAAACCCAAACCATTATGTGATTCTATAAAAGGAAAAATAGAAGAATGACAACTTATCTAAAAAAAAAATGGGGATTGACTAATAACTAATTAGCAGCTAATTCTTTTTGAAATGTAGATAATCAAAATTAAAAAGCAAGTCCTTCATAAGTATTTATAATAATTTAAGATTAGCATGTGTTTGCCTTTTTTTTTAAAGAGCTTTAATTTTCCTTTTCAAGTCGAACACATATGACATTTTTAATCTATTTGATTAAAGATATGTGTATAAAAACACTGAGATTTAGGTGTGTATTAGGGAACAAAGAAGCAAAGACTTTCATTGGGAAAAAGATGGTTTTTTTTGAGTTATGTAGAAGACTATACCAGAAGATTTATTTCACAATATACCTTACCCCTGTATTGAGTGGTTTGCCAAAGCTAGACGCAAATTTATCAAGATTTATGAACCAGGAACATCAATTGCATTGATGTTTTGTGTAGATTTTAAAAATAATTTATCCTTCTGAAATAGCCATGTTAGATTTGTAAGTACTCGCTCAATAGCTAGTTCACTCTTTGTCAGTGCAAGCATTCCTGAAATTTAATTCTTGCCTTCCACGTGTAACTAAAATCCCTACATACAATCAGATGATAAGCACAGTATTCATGAGATTGACAGTACAATGTTCATCTCTGTAACACTTGCTACTCGTGCATTTCTTAGTGTGTCTACTGAGACAATCTAGGGAATTTATTAGAGAAAAAAGCTCCATAGATTCTGTTAATCTAAATGTATGCATATAATGTAAATCACATGCTATACAGCCTCCCAGTATGATGCACTAGAAGCCCAGACTAACACTGAAGTCATATGGATTGGAGGAACTTCTTTGCTTGTTGTCTAGAGCCAGGCAAAATATGCTTATAGGAAATAACCAGAGGCAGTGGGAAGATGTCTGCAATACTAATAAAATCAGAATTAGAAAACTTTAAAAACCCCAAAACATCCCAAAAAACCCTAATTCAGAAACATCTTAATTTTTCATTGTATTAGGATTCTTCATTTTTTATCTCTTGTATTGACTACAGATCATCCAGGACTGACTGGAGATTACATTCACTCCTAACTGATTCACCCAGCACACTTTGCATTTGTATCATGCATGAACTGGACCTGTAGATAGGGAAGGTATGACAATCCTTGGAAATCATGCTGTAGTATTCAGTTATCTGCAAATTTCTCAGGGGGAGTTCTCCATATCATGAAGGAACAGAAAATGTTGAAGCTGAGATCTATTAAGATGCCTCTCTAAGAGACCAGTGCTGCTCTTGAGGTACCTGGGTTTGATACTGACATTGCTACTCAGGCAGAAGGCTTTCTTGGTGTGAGGCAATTTGAGCAAGTAAGGAGAGTACATTGGTCCCTTAGGTAATATAGAATCCAAGTAGTGATCATTTCAGTGAAAGGATTCAGGAAAAAGAACAAAGGATATTTGTTGAGACAGAATAACAGATGCAATTATCTATTTTTTACATAATTGTCACGTCAGATTTATAATTTTATACATTCCCTTTTGACAAGAAGTTGCAATGACTAGCCACATTATTTTCTTACAGTGCTCAAAAGTAAACTGTCTGTTTCAGGACAGATCTCCTTGTCACAACTGCCTGGAAAAGAAACACATTACTGACTACAGTACAAATGCTACTACCATAAGATTTTAAATTTTTATATGCATAAGGTGCAATCCAATTTCTTTTCACAACATAATAGTCATAGATTTTAAACTTTTGGCAATTACAAGATGGGGTTTTTTGTTCTGTATAGTCCAAAAAATCTCTCTTACAGAGAAATAATAATAAAAAAGGGTTTAAAGATCTCAAAAGAGGTTTGAGAACCTTTTAATTTCTATAAAATTCAAAATTTTCAACAAATAAATGTTTGTATATTGCCTGACTAAACTGGTAAAAAATAAATTGCTTTTACTTGTTTTGTGATTTCCCCAGACATTCTGTGTCTCTAGTGAAGAGCTGGAAGTGTCTGTTTTTCTGGGGAGTGGCACCAGTTGTGACACAGTTGATTGTATGCACTCTGTACCTTCTCAGGTGGCCTTGCTTCATTGGTTTGGTGTTTGAGAAGTCCAGACGCTAATGCTCCTAATGATCAGCCATTCTTTTTGGCTTTTAGTAACAAGTATTCTCATGCAGTTAATATCAAACAGAACTTTGTGCTCTACATCTGTTATTTCAAAATTCCCATTTTTAAACTCCCCTAGTCTTAAGTAAGTTGTACATTGTCTTCCTTTTTTACTGCCTACAATCTTTTCACCTACTTCCAGGGCCCCATGATGTAAAATGTCATTTTGCCGATCTTCAGTTCCAGTGACAACTTTAATTTTACTGATTTTAATGGGCTTTTCAAATACAATCCCATAGAAGTCTCCAGTAGAAGGAGCTTTTCCCCAGAAGTACTCATCAATGCTGCTGTAAGCCTTGCTTGCTTCATAGTTTTCAAACACATTCATATTGGTGTGCAAGTTTGCAGGTGGGTTGTCAGGGATATCAAAGGATTCCTCTTCAAAATCATCATCCTTTAATTTATTTTCAGCTCCTTTGTAAGATGAGTAGTATCCCATGTGCTGGAAGAGAGATGGCTTAAAACGTATCACTTCCTTCTGAGCTAACAGCCCACGGAAGTGGATGAGCAGCCAATCACAAGGCATTTCTTGGTAAAACATCAATAGAAAATGGGCCAGGCGTGGTAAGTCATGAGAATGGTAAAGCTTTCCAATGTACCCCAGCTTGGAGAATTCCAGCGTCACCCAGTAGGATCCTTCTCGTGAGGTAATTACTTTCTTAACAGCAGTCAAAAAATTCTTTGAACAGCGAACGTCATCTTCTAGCATCACATAATAGTCAGAAAGATTAGCACAAAAGTTTAGAAGGAAAGCATAATCTACATTTTGTTTTGATCGGAACTTCACACGGTCCTCAGGGTCATTGTAATTTCTCTTAAGGCCATCCAATACAGGATAGTAATCCTCAGGGACGTGAATAACTATTAATCTGCCCGCAATTATATGATGTGCAAATTTCTGTGAAATATCCTGGACCATCCCTTCACACCAAGCTGAGTCAAAATCTGCCAGCTGTACTACCACTGCAATTTCTTTGAGTTCCTCATAGCTTGACTGCTCAAATATGGACTTGATGGTCTCAAGCAAGTAGTTTCCCTTTTTCCGTTTTACAGAGGATAGTCCAATTGTAAGATACCCTGTACAAAAGACAATACAAACAAAAACTGAGTATCTGATACTGGAAGCAATTTTACCACAAAAATATTCTCCAGAGCTGTGTTTATATTAAATAAACCTAGTGAATGGTGAAGACTGGGAAATTTGGTATGTGAACTTATTAAGCTGTATGTGACAAAGGACCTTTATTGCCTTTTCTTGAGGAAGTATGATACTGCAAGCAAATAGACATGTGGACACCATTGTGTAAAACATTCACTTGTTTACTGCAAAGAGTAGCACGTTGGGCTGCTTTGGGCAAATGACAAAGCAATGTGTACATTTATGCCTTGCAGACAAAACCAGATATACAATGATAAGGCTCTAAATCTGCTAAAAGAAAGGGGATTATTAACACCAAATTTTGAAAGCAAGGAACTACCAAATGCAGCACTTTTATAATTTTAAGCCCTCTAAAAGTCTACATACATCTGTGCATAAGTTTACAGTTTTATGAATTTTGCATGGATAATTATTTCTCAGTGTGTTCATTTTCAGGTGAATTTGCCTAGTTTTTCCTTGCTAGTAATTTTTTCTCCTAACCCTCTTTCAGGACTCATTAAGAATTTTACAGGGAATACCCTCTTGGAAGATACAATTTACACATTATTTTAAAGTAGAATTTTTCTCCTTGTTTGTACAAATAATTTTTAATGCTGTTACATTCTTTCTAGACATAGATATATCTTATAAAACAAGAAATATAATCTCTGCTGTTTTGCAGTCACTGCCATCGCATTTTTACTAGAATTCCAAATCAGGATTTTTTTTTTAGATATTTGCTAATATGTCTCTATTTTTCTAACTTCTGATGTAAAAAATGTTAAGACTTTGTAATTGACAGGGTGTACTTAAGTTGAACCTACCCCAACTTTCTTAAAATATAGTAATTTGTAAAAGACTACTCTGATAGTGATTCAGGGTTTCCCTTGAGGCTTAAGTTTGCTCAAAATGAAGTTACACAGTGAAGTACAACCCCCAGAAATCATTTACGCTGCCTACACAGCCCCAGATTTTTCAAATCTAATATGAACAAACTTTATAGCTTTCTACAACTCACATATTATTTTATTTTACCTTCTGAGCTTGGACTTTAGAGCCTTGTTTGTGTATGGGAAATGGTTGATTTCCAGAAACCCAGAGGACACCTGCCTAACATCTAGGTATGGTTGTATTTCACTTTTAAAGGAAAGTCTTGAACCATGGCTGAAATAAGAATAACTGCAGATAGCTGTGAGAAGAATCCTCCTTTACTGTCCTGATAACAGCACAATTCAGATCCCTTTTTAGCACAGCTAAAGGAGCAAAGAGGTCCATTTGCAGCTGCTGGGCTGGAAGAATAGTGGACCTGAGGGGTGTGTCTATGTGATGCCAAGCATACTTAAGACTGGATTTACCAGTTATACAGAGATTGACAGTATGGTCTCAGAGGGTGGCTGCAGAATACCACCAGCACCTGCCTTGCTTCTGCTTTCTAAATCATATTCCTCTTGCCTGGGAGGAGATCCATGGAATTATGCTCACACAGACCATCCAGGGGCTGCCTGCAGGATATCTACAAGTCAGGCAGTTGGTCAGAAAGTAGTCAGGCTGTGGGGCAACCACTGCTAGGTCTGGACTAGCAGCCACTCAATAAAGCCTATGATAGCTGTTCCACTAACTCTCTTGAGGCTGTCACTGCTTAACTCATCCCCTTTTACGCAGAAATGCCACAGGGACTATATGGATTTAACCCCTTTTAAAAATTACCTCATTTTGCAACATTCAAATTGCAGTTACTTACTTTTCCTTGGCAAAGGTGTGCCAGCTAGGTAGCGATAGGAAATGTTTATAGATCCTGAGAAATTAGACAAATCTTTAAAACTGTGAACATAACGCTCTGGGTTGAGCTGGTGTGTGGCTGTTTCTCTGATTAACTGCTTGTCCCCTTCCTAATAGTGGGGAAACAAAAATAACAAAAAAGGAGAGAGACAGAGAAAAACACATTTGTGAATGCCAGCTAGAGAGGAAACATGGACAGGCAAGTTTCCAGGAATAACATTTTTCAGTTTCAGCTTTCATGAAAGCATGTAGATGTCACCTCATTTAAAACAAAAAACAAACAAACAAACAAATAAAATCCCCCCCCAAAACCAACAAGCATTACAGAATATTGTACATTTTGGCTACAGAAACTCTAACATAAACCTTCAGATTACCATAAAAGGAAAAGAAAAAAAATATTTTGCAAATAAACATGAAATTATTGGCCAAAACATGTTGTGGTATTCAAAAGAGGGATAAGAAAATGTCACTCAGCAACAGATAAGAAAATTTTCACAGATGTAGAAACAGGGAAGATTTTTAAAAAATGTTTTCAATGATTAGAAAATCTACCAAAGCTGCTGCAAAGGAAAGACAAATCTAGAACCTGGCATCTGGCTCATTTTGACAATTTTCTGAGAAGTTTCAACTCAGGTTTGGATGAAAAAAAAAAGAATGTGATCATGCAGACAGTAAAGTTTCTCTGAATTTGGAGAACGCTTTTTGATCGCATAGTCAAAAGGTACATTTATCACCATGCCTCCTCTTCCTGCCTCCTTCTTCAGACCTTTTCTTCCAGGAGGATTCCCTAGTCATAGTAAAGGCAGAGAAGGGAAAGAGTACCTTCATCAGTAGTGCCCTATCCATAAGGTCACTTGGGCCTCAGGGAAAATCTGTTCCTTAGTCCTTAAGAAAAGGCAAAATATCTAACAGGTTATGAGGACTGAATTTAAAAGTAGGAATGCTTATTTAATTATCTGGTTTGATTTTAGTCTGATGACAGGCACATGTATGAACGTGTTCATTTCTTCTGATATATGCAGTATGTTTATGCACTAAAACTTCTGGATCTGTCATTAAGTGGGAGCATTGTGCACTAATAGTACTGCTGCTAGCAAGAACAACCACAGAAACAGTAAACAACACACATATTCAATGGCATAAATATTAAAAAATGTGTCAAAGGTATATTTTACAGCACAAAGAAATATTTCTGTAAAATGATCTTACATTCATTTATAGTTCATTGTTTTTCTTGCATAGAAGTAGTAAATAATCCACTTCTGAGCTTAGTAAAGATCTTTGGCAGACATCCAGTGGCATCTACCTGCACTGTCATGCTCTCTTGATCTTCAGTGTCTCTTGAGTAATTTTTCTCTAGTGCTTATGTGCCACTTTGCATTTTCTCATAAATTATGAGATGAAGTTTGATGATCAGGTTCAAGATTAAAATGTAACTCAATGATCTAGAAAGAAAATACACCAAAACTTCAGGAGATTTTCCATGAAAAATGTCAGATGGAAAAGGAAAAAGGCTGGTCCAAAAACTTTATTTTTTCAAAACTCTTTTTTTAATATCAAAACATTGTGTCATGGGGGCCAGAATGGAGCACTAAAATTCCTTGTTTCATAAGGTTTTGGAATGGAAACTTATTCTGCTGAGGTTTTGCTACATGAAATGTTTAGAAATAGACAATATCAGAAGAAAATGTTTTGATTTTAACAAGCAAAATATCTAAACTGACCACAAAAATTTTCCTTCCCCCCCCCTTTTAATAAATGCCTTTTGTGGCTAACTTTTCTTCTTAATAGTTGCTATTTAATTCTTATGTTGAATGACAGGCAAAATTGAAATCTGGATTTTTTCAAAAGATTAAAATCTGTTTCTTCTATCTCTGACTACTATGTAGAGGTCAGTGAAGTTGAGGAGCTTCATTAACTCTCCTTGGTTTTCTTCTCATTTTTCTAGAATGGTTTTGGCTTTCATGTCTTAACTAACCTCTAACTTACATTCCAGTGTTTGCTGGGAGTATCATGTGGGTGCCATAAAGTGAAGTGTGAGAGTTCTCCACCCTTTATGAAGATACCCTGCTCTGCTTAAGGATGCTGTGTCAACTACAATAGTGCTATTCTTTGCACAGTGCCCAAAATAGTGATTAGTATTCTTAGAAGAGTGCAGAACACATGCTTCACTTACAATCCACTTACAACTCTGAATAGGTATAAAATCCCATCGTGTATATTGTGATATCTGGTATATTTTAGTTTAGTATGTCTTCCAAATGCTTGACCAAATGTAGTACATATGCTGCAGATGAAGCACCTTAAACTGCTTTTCTAATCCACATGTATCAGCACTCCATAACTGCATACCCTCTACCTAATATACTTCAGCTATCTTGCCACATGAGCCTTTACTTTCCATTTCTCCAGAAAGTGCCCTGCCGAAAAAAGTGAGGAGATTCTTTAGACACGTGAGACCCTTTGAGCAAAACCAGAAAGATTCTCTTCTCTCTTCTAAAGGTTTACCAAAGTATATGTCATCTTAATGCTCTAACTTTTTCAAAAAGACCACTTGTCCTACATCAGGTGCCAGAGACATCAGCACCACAACCCTTTGCACACCCTGCTGCCCAAGACTGGGAGGAGGAACTCCACGTCAGTTGTTTTCCTTCTACCAGTTACCTTTAGAAGATAGTCCAGAAGGAGACTGGCTGCAATTCAGAGAGCATTTGGGGCTCTGAGGACTTTCAGATTTTCACTCCCTGAGGGAAACTGGTTAGCCTGCTGTCCTCAAAATCTTTCCCCAAGTATATTTCTCTTCACCACAAACACTGAAATTGCTCATCTTTTACCACAGCAGAGAAAACACACCAGACATGGTGTATTTGGAGCTGTCAGACAAGGTCAGGAAATTTGAGAATGAAACTAAATAAATAAGCTAAAAAGGCAAAATCCTAACACACTTGAAAAACACTTGATGGACCATAAAGGTATCAAGAGACCTGGAAGAACTCTCAGGAGACTTGGCAAGAGACTTGGCTGAGAGCTACATGAATGCAAACATGCCAGAACTGTGATGAGAGAAGCAATGAAAGAGAGTGAATTNTAATATTTTAAATTAAAATAATTGGAAATGTATATATAGGTTCTGATAACTAATGTAAGGATTTTACTACTTGTGTATTACACTTTTTGATGTACTATTAGGTTTCTTTTCAGACACAAGTCAGATCAGAATTCACTGTTCAAAATATTGGAAAATCCATACTGTCCCTGTTCAATTCAAGATAAAGACAGCACTATCTAGTCATATCACAATATAACAAATTCAGTTTAGTCATTTTACTATTTTCAAGATCCAGTTTTTCAACCACTATGTTCTTTTACTGGGACCAGTCTAATCTCCAAAGAACTGGAAATTCAATCCATTAATCGAGTCTCCAGGACTCACTTGTCATTCAGCACTGAAACACCCCTAGTTTACAAATAACTGGANTTCAGATTTTCACTCCCTGAGGGAAACTGGTTAGCCTGCTGTCCTCAAAATCTTTCCCCAAGTATATTTCTCTTCACCACAAACACTGAAATTGCTCATCTTTTACCACAGCAGAGAAAACACACCAGACATGGTGTATTTGGAGCTGTCAGACAAGGTCAGGAAATTTGAGAATGAAACTAAATAAATAAGCTAAAAAGGCAAAATCCTAACACACTTGAAAAACACTTGATGGACCATAAAGGTATCAAGAGACCTGGAAGAACTCTCAGGAGACTTGGCAAGAGACTTGGCTGAGAGCTACATGAATGCAAACATGCCAGAACTGTGATGAGAGAAGCAATGAAAGAGAGTGAATTTATAGAAAGAGGTGGGGGGAAAGAGCAAATTAAGAATAAGACATGGAGCCATCTGGGGAGCTGGCAAATAGGACAGGAAAAGATTTCAAAAACAAGCCAAGAGGAACACCATTAGCAGTGATAATAAAAGCACTTTCAGAAACATCTGGGGAACTTTGAAGCAATTAGTGAACAGAGAAGAAACATTAGGGAAAATGCCACTAGGAAAAAAAAGTGATAAGCCAGGTCAAATTTAATCATAATCAGGAAATGTCTGTAATAGAGTAACATGTTACAAGCAAGGGCTATCTTTTCAATGGCTTAAGAAAGTATTAGCATAATATTAATATTGTAAATATTTACAATACTCTTNTCTCCAGGACTCACTTGTCATTCGGCACTGAAACACCCCTAGTTTACAAATAACTGGATATGTTATATGTAGAGGTATGTTATATGTAGAGGTATGTTATGTTATGCCAGTAGGTTATTTGTTGAAATTCCTAACATAAATATTTCCACTTTTTTTTTCAAAATCATAAACTTATGTTAGATTTCATTTGTCTAATTTTTAATGCTGTAGCACTGAACCCATCAGACTAAAATCTGACTTACAAAAAGTAAGAAAAACAAAAAATAAACNGAGGTATGTTATATGTAGAGGTATGTTATGTTATGCCAGTAGGTTATTTGTTGAAATTCCTAACATAAATATTTCCACTTTTTTTTTCAAAATCATAAACTTATGTTAGATTTCATTTGTCTAATTTTTAATGCTGTAGCACTGAACCCATCAGACTAAAATCTGACTTACAAAAAGTAAGAAAAACAAAAAGGAGCTTCATTAAAATGAAACTAAAAATGAAACTATTTATGCAAGGAGCTTAAACTAGATGGAATGGGTGTAAATTTTCTTTGATAATTTTATTTCTATAATAGCATTTAATGTAGTATTCAGAGGTGAGGTTTGCAGTGTATACTGTAAAACAAGCTCCCAGCTCACACAAATAGTTCAGATGTAGTTTATCCTCAGCAATTTACTGTTTTACTAGGGGTGTTTTACTGTTTTGTTTTTCCAGGATCACTTCTTCACAACTTACCAAAACATAACCATCCTCAATGTACAAGTTCATGAACAGCAAGCAAACAACAAGGATTCCTAAGAACGACACTGCTGATCGTTTCCGCAAGCATCTCATTTTATCAAAATATTTCAAGTAGTGTCTTGTGAAGAGCTGCATACAGTGGTGTCACCTATGGATAAAACCACAGTATTATAAGAATTGTCCACCTGATAAGCATGACAAAACTAAACTTACCTTCACATGTATCAAATCCCTTCAAACATACATAGACTGCACTTTCAGGCAGCATTAATTGCATTTAATCATTGTCATCTTCATGTTTAATATACAACCTTAACTATAAGGTTAAGTTAAACTTAGTATAAACTAAACTTAATTTAACTAAACAATCTTCTTTTTTCTTTTTCTTTTTCTTTTTTTTTTTTTTGTCAGTAAAGAAAAAACACACACCCACTGTCAAACCCATTTTAAAGTGGGCTTATGATGTCACTGTGGCAGGAGTGCATCAGCAGTTTAGTTTGCTATGCATAACTGTCAGATCCCAGCTTGGTGGCTAGAGATGATGCTGTGCATTGTTCCCCAATGTACCTGTGTCTCCTCCCAACGACAGGCCAGGTCAACAGACAAGGAGGAAATTATTGCATGACTTAGTGTTGTTACTAATAGAAGAATTCTGTATACCAGAGCTTCCAGGAACAAATGAGGTACCTTCCCTGAAGTGAAAAAGCACTAGCAAGACTGTATAACATCTCTTAGCCTTGGGCCTCTGTAGTAGGATGGAAAAACTCCCAGTGGAGGTATTATTTCCATCTTCAGAAGGATGGGTGTCTACCTTAGACCAGACATATCCAAGCATATTGGGAAATCCTTACCAACCCAATCAGATCAATCAAATAAGGGTGGTACAAAGACCCTGAAGCTCCTCAATATTTCTGTTCAAGATCAAGAAAGAGGACTGTCTAGTCATATCACAATGTTGCATGTTCATTTTAGTCATTTTACTCTGTAAAATAATATGAATGCTGTTCTTGTCCACCAAATTGTAATCACTAACCTGTGTAGGACTGTATGCGTTTGAACAAGATTTGGGCCTAAATTAAAGATCTCACTGCCCAAACTCTGAGGGATTATTAGCAAAACATCAGACTATAAACTTATTATTTATGTATTATGTTCTTACCCATATTTTGACTATTTTCCACAACAATTCATGATTTTTCAATTGAATTTAATATATAGAAGTTATATACAAATGAAGACTTTAAAGCTAGCCTGTGTGAAGTAGCAAAAACCACTATACATGCAATAGTTAAACCCTGCACTTAAATACCTTCATTTTTGAAAGTGCTGAACATCTACACTGATACAAAGTAGGCCATGTTAGGAGTTCCATAAATGATTTGTCATGTCATATAGAAAATTTTCTGTCCTAATAACAAAAAGTCTACCAAGGACAAAATCCATTGTATATTTGTTTTGCCAAGCTGAATAAACACATATAACAGTATAAAATATGAGTCCATTAGACTCTAGAGAATCATGAGGTAAATATATCAAATATCAGTAATGCAATTAGTAATTGCAAGGAATCTGTAGATTCAAAATGAACTGGAGTAGATGGGGGCTGGTTGTATACAGAATGTTTTTATATACACTATGTTGAGAATAAAACCAATTTACAGGCTGCATGAAGAAAAAAAAGGGATCAGTAACAATATTTTTTTTGTCTGTGTTTATTTAGGGTGGGCTGAATTACAGAAACCTGATTATTCTGAAGCTTAAAACCCCAGTGTAGGTATTTTTTAAAGTTACATCAAGGTTTTCCTTTTTCTTAATATGTGAGGACATTGAAAATAAACCTCAGGAAGGAGGTGTTAGGGACATGAATCTCTAAACACTAGGCCTCCCTATACCCCTGCGACTTCCCTGCAACAGCACAGTGGTTGCTAGTTGTCTGTGGATTCCAGAAGGCTGTTGTGGAAATGAAAGGCTGCCCCTGTTTTAGAAAAGACTGTGTTACACATACAATTTAGGTTTCATTTTAATTTCATTCTTTTTTTTGTCCCCTTCTCCCCTGCCCCCTCCATTCTTCTTCTCTCAGTACAATTACTGATTTTCAAACCTCTACACTCTTTTAAAAAGCAATCAGAAGATCATGGGATGGATTAAATACTGACGCTTCTCATATTAGTAGCATTAACTATCCTGACTACTGAAAATACAGTTAGGCTGGGTTAGAGTGCTTGCAGTCACTGTAAGCATATTACATGTTCCATGGGTTTAAAAAAAAGAAAAACAAACATGCAAATAAAAAAATGTGGTGTTTTTTTCAGTTACAGGATGAATGTATGTGACGTATTTGCTGGCTGGACTGTGGTGCTGCACAGGTCCCCCATCTTTGACCTGAGCCACTTATCTGAAGTCCCCAAGGGTCACACTGAATTAGATCATTCCCATGTTGGATTAGGAACAAATATAGAGGAAATTACATAGATGAGGCGAGAGGAACATAAGACTGTCATGACTAAAGCTGATGTACAGAGAGGAAAGCATAGTGCAGTCAGCACTCAGAGAACACCTGCATTCTTGCACACGAAGCCATTACATCACGGTTTTACACGAGGAAATATCTGAAAGCAAAACATCGTGCCGGTGGGGGTCTGTTGCTCATCAGGTCTCCTGGTAGGTCCATATCGAGTGAAGGTACGGCAGGGAAGGGTGCCCCAAAAAGGGGGCGCCCCGGCAGACCAACCTCGGAGGAGGCGGCGACAGCGCTGCTGGCACCAGGTGGCAGCGCAGGCTCGTCCGTGCCAGCCCCGGACACTGCTCACACTGTGTCCCATCCTGCTGCTCACACTGTGTCCCCATCCTGCTGCTCACACTGTGCCCCATCCTGCTGCTCACACTGTGTCCCATCCTGCTGCTCACATTGTGCCCCTGCTGCTCACACTGTGTCCCCACCCTGCTGCTCACATTCTGTCCCCACCCTGCTGCTCACACTGTGCCCCCATCCTGCTGCTCACACTGTCCCCCCATCCTGCTGCTCACACTGTGGCCCCATCCTGCTGCTCACACTGTGCCCCATCCTGCTGCTCACACTGTGTCCCCACCCTGCTGCTCACATTGTGCCCCTGCTGCTCACACTGTGTCCCCATCCTGCTGCTCACACTGTGTCCCCATCCTGCTGCTCACACTGTGCCCCATCCTGCTGCTCACACTGTCCTCCCATCCTGCTGCTCACAGTGTCCCCATCCTGCTGCTCACACTGTGCTCCCACCCTGCTGCTCACAGTGCCCCACCCTGCTGCTCACACTGTGCCCCATCCTGCTGCTCACACTGTGTCCCATCCTGCTGCTCACAGTGCCCCATCCTGCTGCTCACACTGTGTCCCCATCCTGCTGCTCACACTGTGTCCCCATCCTGCTGCTCACACTGTGCCCCATCCTGCTGCTCACACTGTCCTCCCATCCTGCTGCTCACAGTGTCCCCATCCTGCTGCTCACACTGTGCTCCCACCCTGCTGCTCACAGTGCCCCACCCTGCTGCTCACACTGTGCCCCATCCTGCTGCTCACACTGTGTCCCATCCTGCTGCTCACAGTGCCCCATCCTGCTGCTCACACTGTGTCCCCATCCTGCTGCTCACACTGTGTCCCCATCCTGCTGCTCACACTGTGCCCCATCCTGCTGCTCACACTGTCCTCCCATCCTGCTGCTCACAGTGTCCCCATCCTGCTGCTCACACTGTGCTCCCACCCTGCTGCTCACAGTGCCCCACCCTGCTGCTCACACTGTGCCCCATCCTGCTGCTCACACTGTGTCCCATCCTGCTGCTCACAGTGCCCCATCCTGCTGCTCACACTGTGTCCCCATCCTGCTGCTCACACTGTCCCCCCATCCTGCTGCTCACACTGTGCCCCATCCTGCTGCTCACACTGTGCCCCATCCTGCTGCTCACAGTGTCCCCCCATCCTGCTGCTCACACTGTGCCCCACCCTGCTGCTCACACTGTGCCCTCTGGCAGATCTTGGCCGAAGGTGCTGCTGGACATCCTTACACTGGAAGCCCCTCGCTGAGAATAAACCCAGGCTCATACATATGTACATACAGAATTCCTTACACCTTCCTAGAGCTGCTTCCTCTTGCATCTCTGCATCCAGTCTGTGGATTGCATTGTGGAAGACCGCACCAGTGAAATTTGCACAGAAATAAAAAAAGATAAATCCTACCTGGTTTTTTCCAGGTAATGTCATTCATCTTTTGAAAATGGTCTCAGAATTTCCTCAGTGTTAAAGAACCCCTTACGTTCTTTACGTTACCTCTTAAAGAACCTCTGACTTTCTTTAAGACCATCTGAGTAGACTATTCACCATTACTAAAAATCTTTGATTTTGATATAGAAAAAAAGGCTTCAACTCATAATTCAATTCTGAAGGCACATCTTTGCTTGAAGATTTTATGCCTTCATTATTCATGCACAATTAAGTAGCTATCAGAATGGTATAAATGCAATTTGTTTCATAAAGCTGGCATTAAGAAATCAAATAAAATAATTAATAAACATGTATAAATTATACATCTTTTCCTTTCTAAATGAGATATATTGCTTTCCTCAGTCTCTAGAGAGGGAATTTGCAAAAGCACAGATCTCCATGTACATGTATGTGCTGCTATCAGGCATACATGCACAGTTTTACACGCTAATGTGAAATTGTAACTCCTTTGACTTTCTAAAACAATACACAGTGAGGTGGTGAGCCAAAAAAATGCAATGACATACAGTGTGTAGATGTTGTTCTTCATAGGATCTACAAAGGTGTGAAATCTGTATAAAAGGTCAAAAATTGATTTTGACATGATAATGTCAGGTTTTCTCTTGCAGAATTTGCAACACAGAAAATTTAAACTTTTTTTTAAAATAAATTCCAAATGACCATGCAGAAAGACTGTTTTAATAAGTCAAGTCCTTGAAACAAAAATTGAAATTAAAACATTTAAATTTATATATATTAAAATTTTAAAACAAATTTGAATTTTTATTTCAATATGACTGTTCTCAAGAGGAAAAAGTTATATATAGCAATATTTCTTTTTCTTTATTTTCATTTTTTCTGAGGAAAATATTTTTTGCCCTCCGTAGAATAATTTCTCTAAGCCACATTCATGCACACTCACTCTGGTAAACCACTTCATATTTGATCCATTCTAATTCTTCATCACTTTCTGATAATACTAGGGATTTGTGCTTTTTCCTGCTTTTAGAGATTATCACTTACTGTCCTTACATATTTCCTCCATAAACAGATTCATAAAAAGGCCCTGTGGTGTTACTTTAGCCTTAAGGATGCCAACACGAGTTAAGGATTTAGCCTTACCTAACCAGTGCAGTTAATCTGCTTGTATCCACAGCTGTACAGGGGTGGAGCTACAAGGTCATCATATTATATTCTAGTCAGCTTGAGTGCTATGCCCCAGCAGCTCAAAAAAGTTGCTTATTTGCTGTGGGAAATGCCAACTGGGTTATTTTAATATTTTCAAATGAGGCATGTAGCTTTATCTGTCACTGTAGAGTCCATATTTCTGGAGGTAGAGTTGATCCACTGCCACAATTATTATGCAAGATAACAAAAATAACATGAATGGATTATTAAAACCCTTGCGAACTTTATTGTAATCCTTGATTTGATTGCAACACTCAGAAGGAGGCACCCCAGTCCTCAGTTTTGTGATACACCATTCTACCACTCTGTCACTGAACTGCTTTACTTGCAACTCTTAATGCTTCTACAATGTGTTTTTCAGGTTTTTTTTTTGGAAGGCTGCACACAATACCTCAAGGATTGCATTCAGTTCTCTTTATACAGTCACAAAGGAAACAATTCCAAAAAAACAAAAAGGGAAAACCCCAAAGCAAGACAGATTTTTTTTATGAGGTTATTATTACATTTTGCATGTGCAGTGATTTTCTTATACAAGATTAAAAAAAAACAAATCCTAAATTGTGATGTAGAATTGAGCTACAGAGGGCAGTGTACTAGAGGATTCTAATGGATAGGCTATTCCATGGGTCTCAGATAGATTCCCAGGCAGATTCACTGCCTTACTGAAAGCCTGAATGTACATATAAAATGTTTAAGGCTGACAGGCAGGATCTTAGCTGTCACTGGCAGCAGGGGAATAAAAACTAGTTTGAAGG
Source organism: Buphagus erythrorhynchus (assembly GCA_013400855.1). Taxonomy (NCBI): domain Eukaryota; kingdom Metazoa; phylum Chordata; class Aves; order Passeriformes; family Sturnidae; genus Buphagus; species Buphagus erythrorhynchus. The sequence goes on along the minus strand of VZTT01035024.1, from coordinate 8,373 downwards.
AAAGGAAAGTTTAACTCAGAATGATGCTAACAAATCCAGAGGAGCTCAGGTTTTAAACTAGCCATAAGTAGATTTTGTGACTACACATGCTTAAATAAATGGTTTAAAGATTATTATATCATCTGAAATCTGGATTCTAGATACAGGAGGTTAAAAAAGGTTAGTAGGCAGATTACTCAAAATTGAAACTGATAAAGGATGGGCAAAAGAAGTAGGTTCTAGAAAAGAATTTGAAAGGCATAATTATCCTTGATCCACAGAAAGTGAGAGATTATTTCACACACTAATGTGGCATACAAGTATATACAGACCCCAACCGTTTTGGAAAAGGGATGAGAGTTGGGGAGAAAACAGATGATTCAGCTGAGGCAAGTTACTGAACAATACAGAAAAGCAAAGAGCTTAAATTCAAAGCAGATGTTGGTGGATGAAGTGTCTTTCCTGTCTGACAGCTTCAGAGTGATATCAAATGGAGTCACAAAACTCTGGCTGTAACACTGAGCAAAATGTAAGGCATTTCTTCTGGCATGGAAGAGTCAAGTCTAATGAAGGGGAAGAGATAACTAAGAAGTGTGAAGTTGCATTGACTTAGATGGTAAAGCACTATCTAATCCATTGTTGGATGGATGGCTGTATACTACTGGATATATTTTCTCAGGTAAGTTGTAGTGTAAAATATGGGTTTTACAAAAATTATATAGACAGTGAGTTAATGCCATGTGGAAAAAAGCCTGGAAGATAAGAAAAAAATAACAAAGAAACCTCAAATAACCTTGAATTTCTGCTCCACAGAGACAAAGCAGAGAGTAAAATAAAACAGCATGGGCATGAAGAGGGAAGAAACAGATAACTGTGATATCCAGGGAGAGTGAGATTAGAAGCTTTTAGGGATACAGGAATGGGATATAAGTCTGCATCAGAAATACAGGGAGAAACCCTGTGCATTGAAAATAGTACTGGGTGTCATTCAGAGAAGAGAATTTTTAGAAAGATGAGGATAGACATTAAGTTACATATATACCCAGATTTTATCCATAGACTTATCAATTAATGAAAGGAATACATGGACACAAGTATTGATACATTCAACAGAAGATGAAACTTTAATGAATAGCTGTCACACTGTACATTTACACAGTATGAGAGTACTGGGATTATGAGAATCTACAGGCTATCAGATAAACCAAATTCCTTGAGTCTGTTAGGCACCAGCAAGAATAAACTACAGGGACATCCTGGTGTGAAGATACCTCAGCTCTCAGTCCTTTCACCCAAAGCACAGACTATATGAGCTAATGTCTCAGCAACACTTCTTCCATGTGTTAACTTGTACCTCAATGTCCCACAGCCTTTAAGGTTTAGAGCTAAGAGCTTGTCAAGTGCCATGGACAGCCCTGTTTTAATAGAATTGCACTGAGACAGAGACAAACATCTTTTTGGGAAAAAAAGAATGAACAGTAGTGTTTGACCAAAGCTGACTTATCTTAATGAAAAGTTTCATCTGATTCTGATGAAATCATTTCAAGGTTTTCTTGTCAGCACAGTCTGTAGCCTCACATAATAGAGAGGTGAGTGGCTGTTTCAGAGAACTGCAAAATCACAGAAAGGTTGAGGCTGAAAGGGACCTTTAGAAGTCATCTCTTCCACTCTCTGTGTCTGTGTAGCACTGCCTGGAGCCAGGTGCCCTCAGGTGTCTGGTTGTGTCCAGCCAGCTTTTGAGTACAGGCAAGGAGTGGGATACACACATGCTCTGGGCAGCCTGTGCCAGTGCTCAGCCACCCTCACAGTAAATGATGCTCAGGGGGAACCACCTGTGTTTCAATTTGTGCCCATAAACTCTGTCCTGTCACTGGCTGGCTCTGTTTGCATTGTCTATTCAGGTATTCACATACAGTGTAAGACTCCATCTGAGCCTCATCTTCTCCAGATTTAACTGTCCCAGCTGTCTCAATTCTTTCCTACAGCAAAGATGCTCCAGTCCCTTAAATATCCTTGGGGCCCTTGCTTGGACTCTGTTTGGCATGTCCATGTCTCTCCTTTACTGGGGAGCCTGGAACTGGGTACAATGCTCTAGGAGAGGTCTCACCAGTGCTGAGTACAGCACAACCCTTGACCTGCTGGCAGTGCTTTGTCTAAGGAGCCCAGGACACCATTTACCTTTGTGTAGTCAGCACAGGCAGGATGCAGGAGCAAACATAAATATATCAACAAAAATGCACAGAGTACATTTATTTTTGTTACTCTATCAGCTGAGGTCCCTCAAAACAGCACCCAGGCACACAAGCAGTGCTGCAGGCACTGTAGAGCTTGGTCCATGCTAGAGGGTCAGCTGAACCTGCTGAGTTTGCCCGTGTATCAGGGATTTGCACAGGCACAGTTTACCACTGTGCTTGATCTTTCTTGCAGCAGAGAATAAATCTCCAGAATGTTTGATAGGGTGTCTCAAAGCCTATCACAAGCCTATATTATCTAAACACAGATGTTCTGCTTGTCAAACACACAAGGCTAAAGAGCAATTAATATGATATATGTGTTTTTTGACACCCCAGCTGTAAGTCACTTGAGTGTGTGTTTACAATGCTCCTTGCCAATCTTCTGTTATTTCCCCACAGTCTTTGCTTCAAGGGCACATTACTGGCTCTTCTTCAAATTCATGTCAACTGTGGCTGCCAGGTCCTTTTCTGCTAAGCTGCTTTCCAGCTGGGTGGTCCCCAGCATATATTGGTCTAAGGGGTTGTTATTTGTGCAGGATTTTAAACTTCTTCTTTTTGACACCCAAGTTTTCTGTCAGCCCAATTCTCCAGCCTGTCAAGGTCCCTTTCAATTGTAGCACAACTCTGTGGCATATCAGCCACTCCTCCCAGTGGAGGAGTGTCATCTACAATAATTTAGTTATTTGTAAACCTGATGTGGAGCAAACCCCCTCAAGTAAAAAAAAAACAGAGCCTCCATTCATATATGTGTGACTAATTTCAACCTATAATTTGATGTAACCATAACCCTAAAGGGAGTTCTAGACACTGAGTTGTAAAAATAGTTCTCCATCCTCTTCTTGCTTCACAGAGTTTGTGGCCTGCCATTAGGCAGTACTACCAGAGATGCACAACCCTGAGAGATTTTATCTGATTAGGAATGAGTGACGTTTTTTGCGATAAGTATTCACTTCTGAGGAGATACTCTTGGTGTTGGATATAATGGACCTATGTCAGGTACTGAAAGATGCCTTTACCTGGCATCCTTACATATTGTTTCACAGACCTTACATAATGATATGAATTTGATGGACACTGCCAAGATCAAAAATTAAATATTTTTGTAGGGTGACTTCCAAATATTTTACTTACATTTTTTATATTATTATTTTATTACTTTTTTTATCAATGGCATGGTTGGGTCCTTTAACATCTACTTAGACTAGGTTTAACTTTTGCAGAAGAGGAAAAAAGTCCTTATAGAAAATTGGCTAACTTTTAAGGGGCAACTCTCAAACTCATGAGATTCCACCATATAATCAGATATTTGCACAAAGCCATGTATCTGTGAAGGTCATGGCACCCCTGGGAAATAACATAAAATAGATTAGAAAATTAAGTGCCAGAAAATTTGTTTTCACCAGCCATACTACTAATTTGTTTCTAAGACAAAATTTTCATTAAGACTTTCCAATAAGCACCCCGGCACCAGCTTCCTGATCAATAAAATAACTTATTTTGTAGAGAAGGTGTAGAAAATTGTGGAGAGGTGTGTGTGACCAACAATTGGCTTATTATTTAAAAAAAGACAAAACCACAACAAACTTCATGAAATTTTGATGAATAACCATATATAAGGTGAAAAAATTCTTTACAAAATGGTGTATTTGTTTGTCTTTTCTTTTAATGTTTTGTGTCTTCATCTATTGTCACATCCAAAACATACTTTTTTGATAATTTATTTTCAACAGAAACAATCCAGTATGTGGACAAAATACACCCAAAATTTGTCATCTTCCGCTTTGGTTTTGCAGTCAGACTAACTAGCAGAAACCCAGCTTATATCTCCAAAAGTGTTCATGAGTTCAAAACCCAGTAGTCTTCATTGCATTAGTTTGGTTTTTAGCAAGAGCTAAAAATCATTTTTGCTGTTGAGTGGACTGTGTTATTTATGGAATAGTCTGGCCTTGATCAATTACATTAATTGATATTGACTGTGTAAGGAAGGGAGATGGTTTTAGAGGTGCCTAAAATCTACAAAGTTATCTTGTAGTCTAATGCAATTTGATCATGCAAGCTAAGCAGGATCTGTAGTGGGAGAGGTAAATAGCTCTGTTGCCAGTACCAGCACTGCTTTTGCCTTCTGAGTTAATATTAGTTTGGAGACCTTGTGAATAAATCCTTCATAGAAGGGAGGCAGACCAGGTGCACTAGCAGCTTTCAACTGCGACGATGATGAATTCAACTTTAATCATCAGATTTCCCACAGGCTTCATAGAAGTGGCTCTAGGCAGAGTGAAAAGAGACTTTGGATGAATAGCTTCGTGCCAAGCTAAGAGGCATTTCAGATCCATGGAGCTGAGTAGCATGGGATCTCTGCAAGCACACCGTCTTATCTAAAGCTGCTTTCAGTGAGCATGGCCATGCTGCCCTTTATCTCTGTGACCTGTCAAGTAAAACTAGTTCTGTTTGAGAAGGGAACAATCCTGTGCCTGTGGAAATCTCTGCTATTCACTGAGCAGCTTTAGATAAGACAGAT
>VZTT01035023.1:39253-63192 GCA_013400855.1 Buphagus erythrorhynchus | reverse complement strand
CCCTAGTGATTCTATTTGATGATTGTAAATGAACAAGTGCCCACCCCAGTTGCTGTCCCACTCCTGAGACAGTGATTACACATTTTTATTAGATCCTGATTTGTTGATTTGCTCTGTTCCTTTTTGATTTGATATTTTTGGCAGTGAGCTCTGCAGTACTTTTTCTTTGCTTTCAAACATCTGCTGGGTAATTTAATTGTCTGCTAGTGCCTGTGTTGTCTTAAATAGTTAGTAGTTGCGTTTTATATGCCTTTTCTATGCCATTCATCTTTTCAAAGACTGAGTGTCATATTCCCAACTCAGCTGCTTGCTTTTTATAAGATGAAGAGCTTTGTCAGTTAAGCTTCTCATATAGAAGCCACTGAATATCTTTATCCTTGATGTTATTCCCTGTAATTTTTTTATTTTTGTGGTTTTTATGAGATGAGATGATCAGAAATGTTTCCAATAGGCAAGATTTATGATTCTCTCAAAATTATATGGAAAAGTAATACTTTCTGATTTTCTTTTTTTCTGAGTTAGTAGTTTTGTTCTACTTGGTGGTTTAAAACCCCTGTATAATTTTAGTTGAGGTTCTATTTTCTAGGTGTTTTAAAGGTGGCAGAGGGGAAGAAGTGGAGAATGACCTACATTAGCTATAACATGCTGTCACGTTCACTCTGGTATTTGGGTCCTAACTGAAGTAATTTTAAAGCTGAAGTAGGGTGTTATTTTCTGTAGCATCTTGCTAAAACATACTAAGAAGAAATATTCTGTTTTGAACAGTTGTGCAATTAGTTTGCCAACAGCTGCTGCTGTTTTTTAAGGACTGGTGCCTGCCAGGACTGTTGCCCTAGATTCCTGCTGAAATGCTGTGGTTTAGAAACCTGTATTAATATACAGAAGCTCTGGGGTCGATAAGTAGCTTGGAGTCCAGGATCAATATTTTGAAAGTTTGTTTGTGGTCAGGGAAATGGCACTTGGTAATAATAAAGTATTTAATGCATCATTGCATGAATTCTTAACAAAGTTTGGCTGTAACTTGACAGTAATTTTCACTGTAACAATAAGTATTTTATGTTAACGAGCATTTAGATAATTCAACCTGCTTTAAGAAAATGTGATATGAGATTCCTTTGTGGAGCTAAGTTCAGATCAAGTAACAGTCTCCACACTTCTCACTTAAGCTGTCCTATCATGGTGATTCAGTTGTAATTTGTGGTTTCAGTTTTTAAAGTTATAACCTTCATCCCCCAACTCTCTTTTTCAACTTGTTTATTGAGGTATTTCCTCCTTATTTGCAAGTTCTGAAACTGTTACTGCACTGGTGACTATATTAGTAAACACTACATAGGAGAATGAATCTTCTAAAAGCAGCAGAAACACTTTAAAAAATACTTTTTAAAAACTGGAGGGAAGTGATACTAACTTTTTAGCAGTGTCAGTGCTACCCTAAACTGCTTATGACTTCCCCTCATCTCTCCCCTTTACATTTTAGTTTCCCAGGAAGTGGCAGAAAAGTCAATGACTCGCAGGCAGTAATAGCCTTCCTTACCTGTTCTCAGTTAATAACAAAGTGTAAATCACCAGCACCCTTATGACTTGGATTGGATAGAGATGGCAATTGTAGTCCTTGCCCATAGGAGGATTTGTATTTTAAGATGGGGAATGTGATGGAGTTGCAGTGAATTAAAACTGTAGGCTAGCAAATGCTTTTATCCATTGGAATAAAAAAAATAGCATTATGAATCTTTTCCCATTTAGAGCAAGGTGTCATCTCTGATTTTGAAATGTTTAGATTCATTAGAATGATATAAGAAATAAACTGTTAGCATTTCAGTTTTAAGCGTTGTACCAACTTTGTTGTATGAAAAAGTATTTTTGAAAACAATTGTTGTAGAACTTAATGATAGTCCTCTATGTATTCAGAAATGTATGGCAAGTGTTTGAGCATCCACAGAACAGCACTGCTGTTGAGATTCCATCCTGATCTCAGCAGATTGTTTTATAATTGAGATGTGATCAGTTTTCACTGTTTTTAAAACAGCAAGATTGAAGGATTGAGTTGCATTTGTCTCTGGGAACAACCTTCTCATTGTCTGCAGGGGGGGGAAAAGCCCCCCCACCATTACTTACTAGTATTGTGCAAGCACTTCATCTCCTGGCTATGAGAGGTTGTTAGCCTCATCTCTTCTCTGCTCTGCTGCTTTGATGTAGCACCAAATATGTCAAATTGCAGTCTCTTCTTGATGTGGTGTTAAGCAAGCATGAACAGCAATTGAGATGAATCTGAAGTAGTTTGAGGTTTCACCGGATAAAAGACATGTATTATTAATATATTTTCTCTCACTCATTTTCACTTTTTTTTTTTACTGGTCTGCCCTTATTTTTTTAGGGGAGGCACAGATGCTTTACTAATTCTTTGTGAATTATTCAGCAGCAGATCTACTTTTTGTGGCTACTTTGCACGGACCATTAGAAGGCATTCCACTACTGAAAACTGCTTCTCCTGAAGGGACTCGTTAAAAAAGATAGGATGGGATGAATCAGATTCTGAGCAATTCTACAATAACTGAAGGATCTTCATATGTTATCCACACTGGGATAAACCTCAAAGGTGTTATCCCTCTTTCCTCCCATCACACTCCCCGTCCAACAGTCCCACACGACAGTCTTGATCAAACCAGACTTCTGTTAAGGCCCAATAGGTACATAGGGAAAACCATGTTTTGGAGGATATGCTTAGCCTAGTCAGCCTGGATCCTACAGGGAACAATCCAGAGTGAAATCACATCCTTGCTCCATCCTGGTCTTGACACTGTGGAGAGCAGTTCCAGCTAATCACACCCTGCTGGATTTAATCTTTCCTGCTGAGTATAGCCTTGAGAATATAACCTTGCTTGGCTGATAATTACTGCTTGAGATTAGAGTCCATCCACATCAAATACAGACTGGGTGAAATTTTCATTGAAGGTGTGGGGAAGGGATGAGACAAGGCTGTAAAGCTTTTGGGTCTTTCAGGAGAGCTTTTATCGTTTAGCAGTTTTATCTTTGTGATTCAGTGTTTATTGTTCACTAGAAATCTTTTTGAGAGTTCCATGGAACCATTTAGGGCTATATATCAATAACTTTTTTCCTCCTGTATGGACAGATGGAACCAACACATCAAAGGCAGCTTTAGATTAATCACACACTTTGACTTGAATGAATTCAGTAATGTTTTTTGAATTCAAAGATCTCATAGTTTTTAATACTAAAGGGCTTTTCAGGTCAGGTTTGGCTGGGATAGAGTTAATTTTCCTCTCAGGAGCCCATATGGTGCTGTGTTTTGGATTGTGACAAACTGTTGATGAGCATGCTAGTGTTTTAGCTATTGCTGAATAGCACTCACACCGTGTCAGGGCTTCTTACTTTCTCACTCTGCTGCCCTGGCAAGTAGGCTGGGGGTGAGCAAGAGGTTGTGAGGGGATACAGCTGGAGCCTCTGACCCAAAATGACTGAAAAGATACTCCATATATTTTAATATCTTGCTCAACAATAATTTAGGAGGAAGTGACTGTTGCTGAGGTTGGCCATTGATCTGCTGGTGGTTAGTGATTTGGCTTGCCTTGTATGTGTGGTTGGTTGGGTTTTGATTTAAAAAAAATTATTTCCCCTTTCACTTATTTATCTTGACCTATGAGGTTTCTCCTCTTGATTTTGCCTTTCTGATTCTCTCCCTCATTCCTCTGAGAGTGAGTGAGTGGCTGGTTAGATGCTTACCTGTTATCTAGGCTCAATCTAGCATGGACTGTTTCTGGACATGTTAAATATGTTTGAAGCAATGTAGTACTTTCTGATTTTAGGACTTTTCTGGTTAGTTCTATTCTAATCACAGTACCGTCTATTCAAAAACACAGTAATTTTTTTTTCCTCATTGAGATGTTGCTAATATAATGAAATAATTTTCTGCAGTGAGTTTAACAGAACGTCAGATAGACACCTATCTGCTGCATGTACCATGTCTTCATTGGATCAAACTTCAAGTATTGCAAAAGGAACCATTTATTTTCAGTCATTTCCTAGTCTGTATTGAAGATGTTCTCCTGACTCTGGTTGTTTCCAGCTAGGAAAGAATAACGTTGAGTTTTGACTTTCATAGTAGTCATACTAGCCAATTCTGTGACCTCTCTTATTCTCAGGAACTTCTTGTGTGAAAACTAAGGATGTAAATCATGCTCCAGTAGTGCTAAAATACTTTCAAAACACCAGAAGAAAAGGAAGATATTTCAGGGCATTTTTAATTCCTAAACATGCCTTAGAAAACAGACTACCTGTAACTTTTGGTCAAGGAATGCTTCTGTTTTAATATAAGCTCCTATATAGCATTTTGCTAGACGTGCCCCCCTTTGATATTCTTAATCCCGTTCCCGTTATATAAAATCTGCCTTGTACTCTCGCTTGTTTCCCCTTCTGGTGGGGGGGATTTTTTGTTGTTTATTCTATGCTTGCTACCTACTTTTGAGAAAATTGCACATGATTGATATGCTCAGAGATCTCTATTTCTCCAGTCACTTTGGCTGAAGTTAAACTGTAGTGTTAGAATTATTAAGAGGCAGGAACTGACAGATGAATGATATGGTTAAATAGCTTTGAAATCACACTTGGAATATGTAGAACCTCTATTCAGTGGTAATTGTCAGGAAAGTCTGTTTTTCATGATGTTTTGCTTCTGAATGCTCTTCAGTCTGTCATGACATATTTTGAAGCCTGATTATTTTTGCATATAGAAGACATGATAATGCAGACATGTCTGGGTTCTTTCTCCAATATGGCATTATATTTTTCTCCTCTGTTTTGGACTGAAAAACTCCTAAAGCAAGCTTATACAAATGCTCATAGTGGTGGTCACTCAATTAGGAAGGGAGACAGTCTTGTCTGTTTTTTGGCTTGACTTATCAAGGCTTATGGAGGACCTCACCGGACTGATGTCCCAGATCTGTCTTATATGTAACAATTTCAGACTTGGAATAAACTGGGAAAAAAATCACAAACACCCACTGAAAAGTTTCTATTCATAGGACCTGTTCTGGGCTTAAATGCCATTGCAGGGCAAGTTTGAAAAGCAAAACCGGCAACTATTAATCGGCTTTCTCTTTCCAAAGTAACATTTCACGTTCCTTCTGAAGTTAGTGAGGCTGTGGTTTTGGAAACTTAAGACACAGACAGCTGTATTCTGCAAATTTTTATGAGAGTATTAAGCTTCTTAAAAAGGACATATGTGCATCAGCATTCTGAACTGGACATACAGCAGTGGCTGCTGGTTTAACTCCTGTAAACATGTTTACCTGCCAAGCTCACAAAAATATGTTTCTAAACTATGGAGACCTGTTAAAGATTCCCTTTAAAAGGGGAATTTCAGCTCACAGTGTTTTGAGTTTATAAACCTCTTTGCCCAAAAGAACGGTGCAAATGATTTTTTTGGCAGTTTAGGAGCATGCAGGAACAAGCACTACATTTTTTGGCTACTGTCTCAAAACTGGCTTGGATGGTCATAGGATACTTCAGGGAGCAAGAACTGCAGAGCCAAAGAGCTTCCTGGGTGCTGATGGATGCAGTTTGCACCAGACATCAGTTCTCAAACTAGTGTTCAAATTTCATTTGCCTTATAGAAATTGCTTATAAAATTACTACTCCTTGAGTAAGGAATTGTTAGACATTACATTAAAGCTCTGTGCTAGTATGGGATAATCTTAAACCAGCATCCAAGCTGTTTTGCAGAGTTCTTTATCATTTTGGAATTCTGTATACTCTTTGAAGACCTTACAGACTACAATTATGCAGAAAAGATGATAAAATAAGTTTATTAGATTTAAATAATTCCAGTGATAAAAAGTGTATTTTTTTAAAAAATTGGATTATATTACATATCCCAGAAGCGTACCAGCTCAGGCTTCTGGTGAAGGGGCCACATAAGCTTGAGTCCCACCAGCCTGACAGATGCCTGCAGTGGTACTTAAGGCACATGCTCTGTCTGAAGAATTATGAAGCATTTTCCCCTTTGGTTTGGCAGTCTGAACAATTGGTACATTTGTCAAGTTAGACCTTTGCTACTCATTTCATTAAAAGCTCCAGGTCTTGCTGCTTATGAGATTGCTATTTCCTAACCTGTGTTGTATTGAGGATACAAGTGGAAGGCATGGATCAATGAAGTTCGTACTACTTGTGTTCCATCAAGAATAGTTGGCAAGTGCTGAACTGAAGCATTAAGTTTCTGTGAAAGTCTCATAGTGTGGTTTTTTTGATGCTATATAGCTCTTGTTTCTCTCTATCCAATATCCTTAGTGCTCAGGGAGACTTCGAAGTAGGAGCTTTATTTTAAGATAACAAAATTGGTCCTGCTCACTAATTGAAGATCATAGTGATGTGGGTATTTTTATTGTGCATGTGGGAGCCATACATAAAGATGGGTTATTGCCAAATAAACATTCAAACAAAACCTGAAATAAAGACAATTCATTTTAGGTAGTGTTTTTGTAAGGATGAAACCAGTTATTTTTCACTCAGAACACTTTTGAGGAAACACTGAAATGGTGAGCTCTGACTGTAGCAGCTTTTATATGATAATACAAAATACAGACTAATAAATTGGCAATGAGAAGTGATAGGTAGTTAAGGCCATATTCTTCTAATAATGGTTTAGTCATTGTTTTTAATACATTATTTTTTGTGTTTTGAAATGTTAATTCACCTTCAATTTGAATCAGAGCACTAATTAAGTGTGCATATGTTTCTGTAGAGCTCAAAAGTAGACTTGGAAATCTTCTGTTTCATATGTTTCTCTGTATGAGAACATACTTTATGTTCATATTTCAGAAAGATTTATGTTAACAGCTTTTTTTTTTAAAAAAAAAAAAAAGCTTTTGAGCACAAGTAATTGTTTTGAACAAGTGAAACCATTGCAGTTAAATCTCAGGATTTAGTCAGCAAAATATGTAAGAATAGATGTTAATTTTATAAGTTTAAACATTGTGTTTTTAAGCTTGTGGGCCGGCAAATGTGTAAAGAGTTTCATCTTTGTATGAAGGTCAAGATGATTTTGTAGTGTGACCAATTTATTTATCTACAGCTGCAGATATATATGGCTGAAAGATTCAGATGTTTTATGTGGTCTTCATCAACAATGTAGATGTAATTGCCTGAAGTTACTTAAGCTTTCTCTTCCTTATTGTATCTTACTGATGGAATCCTTTGTGGATATGTAGACTGTATCTTCCTCTTATTGATTCTTCTATGCCCACGGCACATTTAGAGCTTATATTTTCTGCATCACAAAAAGCTATTTCTGCAACATTCAAGGACTGCTGTTGGCTCTTTGACTTGATTTGTTGTCATGAAATTGCCATGCATTTGACTTTGTGTTATTTCAGTGAGAAATTATGTTATTACAATGCCATTAGAGGTATGGAAGTAAGATGGATTGTAGATCCATAGTGCATAGAAAAGGTTGTTCAGTGGGATAGGAACATTGTTATGGTTGGCAAGAGACAGCGCTCTGTGCCTGTGTTCCTTCCCCTTGTGCAGTGTTCCACGTGAGGTGTTTGTGTGCTCAGTTGTGCTCTGCCCTGTTTCTTCAGTCAGGAGTCTGTTTAGATTTTTTCCTTTGGTCCTGCTCATATTGCTGCACTGGCGTGCAGAAGATGATCTACTGTGGGAAATCATGTCTAAGGCTATTTGGTGAAAAATTGTAGGTCACAGCACATGGTGGAAAGAAAACTATGCTTATTAATATGGAAATACTGTCATCGGTAATCCTTGGAGAGTCTACCAAGAACGAGGTCCTCATGCAAATGAAGTTTATTTTGAGGTTTACTGTGGGCTGAGTTACACATTTTTCTCTAGACATCTTGCCTTAGTTTTGGTTTCATCAATCTGCACATTTATATAAAGATGACTGTCTCAGTATAATTCATGAAGTTACTAGTTTGAGCTGGAAGTGTGGATGCAATTTTACACTACACTAAACTTGCTACCTCAGGGGGTGCTTATCAGGTAAACCAAACAAAATAAAAGGGAGATGACAAAAAGCTGCTACAGGTGTAAACTTAAGCAAACTTAACATCCTAAAGAGAGTTCTTTACAATACTGCTTAATGCAATAAAAAGTAGAAATGATGGCTAATGTTATTTTATTGAAGTTTTTTGCAAAGGCAAGTTGACTTATGGTACGAGAGCAGAGTAATTGCAGGGAGCATGACTTCAATCAATTTCATCAATTTTTGTAATGCAGTATATTAAAATACATAAATAGATTGAAATCTTGCAGAGACCCCCGACCTTGTAAAAAAAAGAAATAAAGTTAGAATCTTATAGGGCTTGATTAAAATACAAACCCCAAACAAACCATTTAAAATTTTTTGCATCTTAGATTTGTTAGCACACAATAAAGAAGAACAAATTCTAAGGAGACTATGACAGTATTTACCTCAGTTCTAAGGAAAAAAGCTTTTCTTTCTTGAACTCTTTTAAGTGTTCTGTACAGTTGTTTGAAATGCTTTACAAAGAGCTCTTCATAATCAAATCGATGCATACTCCAGACTGTTCATGATTTCATAGTGCTAACGGGGGAAAATAGCAGTTTCTGATTTTATTGTGTTGAGGAGTATTCATGCATTTCTGTACTGTTTCTTTATTACTTTTGCTAGACCATTAGGAATTTTATTCAGCAGTTAAAGACCATTTGTTTGACGTGTCAAATAACCTTGAATTTTTAATGTTTGAAAATGAGGATTAAATATCCCAGAGCCATTCATTTTGTGGTCTGCTGACACTTCCTTGAAAAAGCTAGTGTAAATTGCAGATCAGCAAATTCCCTGCTGTTAAGCTTACACCGTCCCTGCTTTTATAATTCCACACAGCTGATTTGAAAATGGGTTTTCACATGCTCATTGGTGCAGTGCGAAAGCACCTTGCAGGAAGCGCTGGGTTTATCTCTATCGGGCCGTGTAACGAGTCCCTTGCTGCAACATCTCGCCCCTCCCCTAAGCAAGCAGCGCACACCGAGCAGGGCTCTGCTGGAGTTGCTTCTGTTTTCATGGAGGAGATAGCTGTCCTTGCACTGCAGCAGGTGGAGCTGCCTTGGATCTAACCCGGGCTTCTGGCTGAGAGGATCTGAGTATTACTTTGGGCCGTGAGACAGTTGTCACTTCAAGCTGGCGCTAACGTAATTAAATAGAAAGCTGACTCAAAAATTTTAAAAATGGACACGGGATTTTTTCTTTGCTTTTTTTATAAGATCTGGTTTCTAACGTGAAGCAACATTTTTCCTGAAGGATTCAACCTATTTATATAAAGGCTTATTTTGAACACTATGGACCTAGATTAAATGTCAAAGACAGGCAGCAAGCAGCGCTTACAGAGGCATTTTTCTGGAATCTCAGTCACGGATCGATTGAAGTGCACAGGGTCTGAAAAAATGTCTCCTAGCATAAAAAACTTGGATTGTTTTTCTCCGATGCTATGCCACTGTAAAGTAGCATGTACCAACAACACAATATCTTTAATGTTTGGATGTAAGGTGGGTCTATAAAAGGACTTTCCTGGAAATGTAAGCTGCATTTAATGAATGATTGCCTTTGTGTCTAATGTAACTGTACCTTAGATTTCTGGTTAAATAAGTGTGTTTTGTTCCATGCCTTACTCAATTATCTGAGCTCTTAGTGATGGTGACAGAAGTAATGAATTATCATGCCTACTGTTTAGAGATCCCTTTGAACAACATTTTGAATTTACTGAATGCCGCATGTAAAATGTCGTCATTCTTCATTAATCAGCATTAATCATCATGTAATCAGTTTATTGCACTTGGCTTTCATTTTCTTCAGCTGTAGAGAATTATATACACAGGAGACTTGCGCTGAGATACAGGGCTGGAAATGCCTCCTGACATCATTTTGATGGAAGCAATTGTTAGTGGCAGGTTTGGGTTTAACAGTGCCCTGGAGCATTTAGTCATTTTAGGACTACATCAACTGTTTAGGTTTCAGAGGAATAAAACATACATAATTTGGTAATCATCAGAATGATAAACAGAATATATTCAGTGTTGTGTTGAAAATGTTTTATTTCTTTTCAGTAAAATTAATGTGCAATGCCAAGAATATGAGGAGAATGTTAAGTACTGGAAAGCCACTTTAAAGGGATGTGTGTATGAAGTTACTTTTTGAGGCAGAAATTAGGAAATCCTTTCTTTCTAAAACTTTCTTTATGTATTCAGGATTTCCAAGTCATGTTTGCTATTTTTAACAAAAAAATATTTCAGCTAGATTTTATTTTGTAAAGTGGGATCAGTTGTGTACATACATTATGTACATATATGCTCACATATATGCATGTGTGATGCATTTATATATACATAAATATGTGTGTGTATACATGTATATACACATATATATACATCACAAAATTTTGAGTGGTGAATAAATGTCACCTACATTGGGAGGGAGGAATCTAAATTTTTATGTCTCTTTTGATAGTGTAAATATTATAAAACTTTAAGTTGAATGGTTTATTTCCAGGAGGAAGACTTTGCCTTGTTTTGAGTCTGCTTATCCTTCCTGTGTCCAAAGCATTTTTCAATTGGAAATATGTACCTATTTATTGATGCCATTTGGAAACTACTTGATACAACACTAAGCTTTCTTCCTTTTTTGTGGAACTGCACGCTCCTTAATTTGTCGGACATGCTCCTGTTTAGCTGGGGAGGCAGGCGGTGCGATGGGAGCGCAGTGCCCGTGCTGTGCCCGGTGAGCTGCGGGCAGGGCAGGNCGGCTGCGCGCGGGGCGGCCGCCGGGGGGCGCTGCAGGCGCTGCCCGTGCCCCGCTCGCCTTCGCGGCGTCCTTGGGCTGCGCGGGCACCGGGCACAGAACNGGGCAGGGCAGGGCAGGGCCGCCGTTCCCTTTGGGAGCAGCGCTCGCAGCCCGCACCGGGGGCATGGCGCGGCGGGGCTCGGCCATGGCGGCGGCTGCGCGCGGGGCGGCCGCCGGGGGGCGCTGCAGGCGCTGCCCGTGCCCCGCTCGCCTTCGCGGCGTCCTTGGGCTGCGCGGGCACCGGGCACAGAACACCGGGCACCGGGCACAGAGCACCGGGCACCGGGCACAGCCTCCCGAGCGGGGGGTACTCACCGCGGCGTCCTCACAGCGTCCTGGGCTGTGAGTGCACGGGCTCGAGTAATCTGCGAACAAGCGCGGGCTGCAGTGACTGCCGAGCGGCTGCTCCGTGCTACCACACACCGCCTACATTGCACCGCGCCACTGCATCCCGGGCGAGCGAACGGAAGGATTTCTGTCTAAACTGTGACTTGCCGGCAGTGCAGAGAGATGCGCCAGGCACTCGTCAATTCTTGAATAAAAGTTGTAGGGCTGGATAGTACTAAAAATAAAATGCTTTTGTCCTCTGAGAATATACAGCCTTTGAATACTAAGTAAATATTTAAATGACAGTGTGAAACAGTAATACAGCATACCTGTACAGCCCTTCACGTAATGAAACAAATAATCTCACACAAATAATCACATGAAATAGTGTTTTCAATCTTCCTTTTTAGACCACATGCAAAGAACATTCAGAATCTGAGTGTACCTTCTTTATTCTCTTTTCCCTGGCCTTCTGGAACAGGTGAACTTTATTTATTTACAAGTATTTCTGGAGTTTTTGTAAGTGTAAATATACTTCACTTCAATTATTTTATTGTTTGTGGATGTCCATGACATGAAGCATTACATGAGTAAGTTTAATGCTAGCTGTGCGTTTTGACGTATGATGGAACACTGTGACCTAAATAACCATGTTATAAGCAGTTATAGTCAAGATACAATGTCTAACTGAAACTGCTCAAGAAGGGTGAAATGCCTTATGTGTTTGTCATTCTCCAGTTATTAGAGAAAACTTAGTGCATTTATTTGAGAATGAAGCAGTTAGTTACTTCAAGTACTGAACTTGGGTTTGAAAAAGCAAGCCCAAAGACCAAAAACCCTCTCCCAATTCTACAAATCATTCAGTTTATCATATGTTGATGCCTAAGTTGAAAATAATACTGAATGTCCTATTCCATGATCAGTGAAGTTCTAAAAAGACACGAACACTATCATCTTTTCTTACATTACTTAAATTTCTTTTGTTATTCACAGCCTTTTAACTTATCAGTATGAATTGCTGTTTTACCTGCAAAGAGATTTTATTTGGCTTTCATAATCTTCTTGTTTTTTACAAATATGACGTTTTCAAATTGACTTCAGTTCTGCAATAGTGGAGCGTACCTTTAGTTTTGTGTCCTTTTTCTCCTTTGTGTGGAAGGCACTATTATTTTCCTAAGCACTAGTTTCTAATTTAGCACTAGACTACAGGAAAGACTTGTACAAAATACATTAGCATCTTTAATATACTACTTATGTTTGATTAGTTTTGTTTTAGCAAGGTATGCAAAATGTTCTGTATTGTTGCTTTTGTTATTGGAGTTGTTGGAAGTTACTTTCTTTTGAAGGGTGACAGAGTTGTGAAAGCTGGGGAGATGTGAGAGCTGTAGATATTTAGTCTTCTCTAGCCGTTTGTTTTTGACATTGCATCCAGGTCATTTTATGCAGGAGTGGAGGTGTTGCATGTCAAACAGTGCTTCTCAATAACTTCAGTTGCTGGAATATTCTTTGGAAGGGTCCTTTCAGATTTAGTTTAACTGGTAAAATGGAGAAATAGTTAAAAGGACAAGTATTTGAACTTGGGGAATTCTGTGCAAGTGATCTAAAACTCCTTGGTTTCATTAAGCTGCCTGTTCATCCTGCCTCAGAAAGGGTCTGGCCCTATGAACTTCTGCATATTTATCAAATTCAAATTATTAGATTTACTTATTCAAGTCTTCTTTTATTCAAGTCTTCTTAACCTCTTTCTAACCTGTACAGTGAAAATGAAAACTTTACCCATGGACAGACTGTAAGTCAGACTGTGATTTCCTGGGATTTGTTGCTTTTGTTGTTGGAAGTGAGCACTAACTTGTATGGAGTTGTATGGCTGGTGGGTGGGGAGGGCTAAAGTCTGGAGAAGGAGGGGAGTTTGAGATACCTTCTTTTTAAAATACAGATAAGAGATTAGGAAGACTAAAGTGAACCTCTTAGAATGCGTTTGCTAAAACTTTTCTGTGCTTTTCCTGTGAATAGGTGATCTCTGTTCTGAAAAATGGTGCTGTAAAATGCCCAGAAAATCCTTGTTTGTCCTGCATATTGTTGCAGATACTTTGTTCTTTCTTGTTTTTTCTAACTTTGCTAGGCCTAAGAGTTGAAGCAAGGATGTTGTGGGCCTGAAAAATGATTTCACTGTGGTGAATTTGGTTCATTTTCAAGTTTCATCTCATGCAAACTAGCACTGGTTTATTAAAGTAAATAGGTTTTTCAGTAGTTTACACTAGTGACCAAAGAGTTTGGTGACATTTCAAAACTTAGAGGGTATAATTTAGCCTGAAGATATCCTATTAACTATGTTGCATCAAAAAAGAAATGCTTTAAATTAATTTTGACACACCTGTATTATTGTATTATGCAAGAGAATCCTTTGGGGCAGTGTCTCTGTCAGAAGTATGCATTAAATGTTTAGCACTTGGTTTCTTTGGACTTAAAATTAAGGCAATAAATTGTAAAGCAGTCCATAAAGCCCCTTAAAATGGAGTTAAATTACTTGGCCACTACCTAATTGAGTGCTGGGAGGTGTGCAGGTGAGACTGTCTGCAAGTTGAGAGCTGCTTTGCCACACCTTTTCCTTTCCTTTGATGTGTCCCTTGCTCAGCTGGGTCTTGTAAATTAGGGTCTCCTTGGAGCCTGGATTTGGGTGTGGGATTGCATTCTCTTACTTGTAAGCAGAGGAATGACCTGCTCCTAGCTACTGGAGGTGGGTTGGCCTTACACTTTACCTGCTTTTCTCCCTGTTATGCCAGCATTGCTGTGTGCCTCAGCTTGTCATGAGCCACTTCAGGGAACTACAGAAAATTTGTTACTACTGGAAGAGAGGAAGAAACATTCTGCTGGATAAGCTTGCTGAGCTTGCTCACTGTCTGCAGTCAGCTGTGTGCTCCCAGCAAGGGGCAGGGAGATGAAGTTGTACAGCCTGACCAAGAGCAAGTGAATGGGTTCTGCTTCTTCAGACCCTGGCTGCCCTTGGAGAGAGCTGGGCTGTACTGTGAAATTGTGTCTTTAGACCCCTATGGAGGGGAGCTTGCACAGGGCTTTGGATGCAGCAGCACAATGAACTTGGCATGACTGGAACAGCTGACTGAGTTCTTGTTCAGGGGCTGGCAGCTCCTGGGAGAGGAAGGGAAGGGGCAGTGGTGAGTGGTGGCTGTTTGACCAACCAGCTCACTTGAACGTGCTGCCTCAGACAAGAGGCACTGTATTCAGGGGTGGTGCTCTCTAGTAAAGCAGTAGAAACACTTCCATGGGGAATTAGCTGTTACAAGATATGGTAGTTTGCTTTACTTAAAGCACTTTGCTCAAAAGTACTTTCTGTGAAGGGCTGTGGTACCTGTCAGAACAGATCCTAGTGTGGATATTATGTTTTCATGCACTTCACAGAATCACAGAGTCAACAAGATTGGAAAAGACCTTTGAGATGCTTTAGTCCAACCTATGACCTAACACCACCTTGTCAACCACACCATGGCACTAAGTTTTTTTAAACAACTTCATGTCAAATAGTAATGTCATTCTCAAATACTACATCAAAATTTAATTAGCAGTTCACTTTAAAAAATGTTTTGAGAAGATCGTAGACCCTGTCACTGCCTTTTAGGGGAGAATTCTTTATCACAACATTTTTTGATTTTTAATCAAAATAATGAAACATCGATCTGTTAAAATGTCATATGCACTATTATAAGCACTGATATACTCTATAAAGAAACATATATCTATTAGTGAAATCTAGATCCTGTTTGCATTCAGTCATGTTCAAGTATTTGTTTCTAAGGGTACCTATTTCTAATAAATATATCTGGTTTCAGGGAAAAAAAGCAAGGTAATTCTGTGCTTTGTCTAAAGATATTAACTGTTCTATAAAGGAAATTAGTTTTGATTGACCTATGGCTATTTGATTAATTAGTGTGTTCAGGGGTTTTTTTGTGTGGATGCTGCTGTGTGTGCCCTGGCTCCCCCCAGTAAAACTTGAATGATCCACTTCTAGCTTCTACAGGACCTTGTCTGAGATGATCTGGAAAATA
This sequence comes from Buphagus erythrorhynchus, assembly GCA_013400855.1. Taxonomy (NCBI): domain Eukaryota; kingdom Metazoa; phylum Chordata; class Aves; order Passeriformes; family Sturnidae; genus Buphagus; species Buphagus erythrorhynchus. The sequence continues at coordinate 47,979 of VZTT01035023.1, read as the reverse complement.
AATCACCTTTCAAATGATTTTCCTGTATTTCATAATGAAATCAAAGCTTAAGGCCTGCTAGGGATATTTTGGATCACGAGTACAGCCAAATACAGCCTTCATCAGTGGAGCAGGGTGCTTTAAGCTTTCAGAATTCCTACATTCTCTGATGCTGCAAGACATTTCCTCTGCTCCAATGTTTATTTTCTCTAATTGCCAATGTGGTCTAATTTATACTCTGGTAACGTACCCTTGTATTTTGGCCAATGCTTTGTTTAAATTATAATTCTTTTCTGTTTCCCGTGTTTAATATGGCTGCCATAGAGAGCTAATGTCAACTCCTTTCAGGGTTTTATTTTGATAAGTGAAAAACAAGTCAGTCTCAGAAAAAAAGATGAATGGCAGCAGTCTGAGACTGAGCAATCCAGCATCTCACTGCTGGAGGGAAAGGAAAGAAAAAACTTTTATCTTTTGGTAGTAGTGAGTTATTAAGTTGATTATCTCATGAAACCTCTCTGCTAAAAATTTGAAAAATTAGGGCTTTTTGAGTAACCACTACAAGTTTTCATAACTGTCAGACTTTACCATCTCTCCTTTGGTACATCCAGCTGAGGAGAAGGTCTGGAAGTGTTTGGAGTTTGGTTCTGGTGGTAACAGAAGTTGTAATGCTCTTGCTTTTTTCTTAGGAGTTATTTCTTATGCTGGAAGAAGTGGGTCTTGTGCTTCTCTGCTACAGAAAATACACTTGAATTGCTTCTACTGTACAGTTGGGTTAAGAATGTGATAAGCATTACAGGAGCTGATAACTGATAGATCATTTCAAGCAGTTTCTTTGTAGTTTATCCTGTAGATCTTAACTTGGTAATGTTGTAGGTTGTTTTGATGAAGGGAATGGATCTTCATGGTAACCTGAAATAGAAATTGCATGTAACTCTTGAGAGGGTTAGAAGTTATGCACTGTTTGTCAGATACTACCTTGGTGTGGTGTTCCTGTACTTACAGACAAATGGGTTACTTGCAGTTATCTACTGGGTTATGATATATAAAAGAATTACCAGAAAAATGTCTACTTTTTACTTAAGCTGTAGTATGTAGATCTTGGAATTCTGTTTAAAAGAAACCCTAAGGAAATATCTTCTATCCTAAATATGCCTCAGTAACCGGAATAACTTTTCCCAAGATTAATATGAGTGTGTTTAGAAGGTTTTTCTGTATCTTTAATAATATGACATGCTTTCCCTATAAGCTATTAATAACTATTTATGTAATTGGGAGTATAGTAGTAGTGTGCGAAAGTGAATGTGCTTAGAAAATTTGGGGTGTTTCTTATGGACACAGTAAACCCTGCTGGGGTTTAGGCAGCTTTATAGTAATCCCAGGTGGGACTAAAAAGGCTGGAACATTTTTGAATAGGACCAGTCTTTAAACTAAAAATGCTAATTGAAATTTTTATTTATAGATTTTATTGCCTTGAAGTCAGCAAGATCAGAAGAACAACTATTTCTGTCTGACTTAGGTTGTCTGGATAATCTTTTCTCATTTCTGTGGTGGCCTGATCTTTTTCTATACTTTTTATTTCAGAAATATCGCTATCAGGATGAAGATACACCCCCACAGGAGCACAGCTCTCCACACATTGCCAATGAGGTGACGGGTCCAGAGCTGGTCCATGTATCGGAGAAGAATCTGTCACAGATTGAGAATGTCCATGGATTTGTTTCCCATTCTCATATTTCACCAGTAAAGGTAGGCATTTTTAAAGTTAGAGTGAACTGTTTTGGTATGCTCCTCAGGAATTTAGTTTTGTGGGGCAAAAAAATGCATGCAGAACACCTCTTTCTGTTTTTTATGGTGCTGCTCATTTGTGAAATTTACTTTGTAGATATTAAAGCATTGACATAGTTCCACACATTCTAACTAGACATGCATGGTAGTAAAATGCCCAGAAAACAACTGTAGGTAACGTAAGATTTTTGATGTAGTTTTCAGGGGCACTGTAGTTTGTGCTGTTGATTTCATTTTGTATTTTTTGTCAGAAACCTGTAGAGTCAATTCAGAGTTTGTTTCTAGTAAATATTTTCATTGAGGCTCTATGTGCAATATGTGATAAGCCAAGTGCAATATATATCTGTAGTTTTTCAGCATGCAGCACCATTATTTTCAAGATTGCTTTAGAAACTTGAAGACAGATTTAAAGATCTGAGTGTGAGGTTTTTGAGGGGGTAATAATAGGCAGTTTTATTTACTGTGTTAGTAGATAGATGTAGCTCAATCATGTTCTGAATAGCAGAGTGTTTGTGTGTCAGACTAAATGCTGTTTTCTGTAACATCTCTGAGTCTTTATGACTGATTTTGAGGGAAAAGTGGAGAAATAATTTGATACTAGGGAATGTTTGGGCTTACATTGTGGTAGGCTTATAGCTTGGTACTATTAGCATGAATTGTTTGTGTGTGGTGGTGTTACAATGAGAGAAGCCCTGGGGAGAAGGACTTGGGGGTGCTGCTGGATGAGAGGCTGGACATGACCCAACAATGTGCACTCATAGCCTAGAAAGCCAAATGTGGTCTGGGCTGCATCCAAGGCAGAATGGGCAATGGAGGGAGGGTGGGGATTCTGCCCCTCTGTGCTGCTCTGCTGAGACCCCACCCACAGTGGAGTCCCCAACAAAAGGAGGACATGGACCCGTTGGAGCAGGCCCAGAGGAGGACACAAAGATGATCAGAGGGCTGGAGCACCTCTCCTGTGAAGAAAGGCTGAGAGAGTTGGGGCTGTTCATCCTGGAAAGCAGAAGACTCTATGGAGACCTTAGAGCCCCTTCCAGTACATAAAGTGGCTGCAAGAAAGCTGGAGAGGGAATTTTAACAAGGTCATGTAGTGATAGGAAAAGATGGGGAATGGCTTTAAACTGGAAGAGGGTAGAGTTAGATTAGGTATTAGTAAGAAATTCTTTCCCCTGAGTGATGAGGCCCTGGCACAGGTTGCCCAGAGAAGGGGTGTCTGCCCCATCCCTGGAAGTGTTCAAGGCCAGGTTGGATGGGGCTTTGAGCAGCCTGGTCTAGTGCAGGGTCTTCAAGCCCATGGTAGGGAGTTTGATCTGGATGATCTTTAAGCCCCTTCCAACCCATTATATGATATTTAAAGAAAAAAAAAAAGTTTTGAACCTAGTTATAGTTCCATTTTTTCAATTATGAGGAAAAATTTTGTTGAATGTATTGTCTCTTAATCATTTACTTGTAAGGATTCTGTAGAACCAATTGTAGTGTGTGAGTGCATTTAGCAATTGTTTTGCAGCTTTTCTAAAAGTTTTAAAATGTATATGATGATATTGAACCAGTGAGTTTTTAATTATATCTCCATAGTGAACTCTCAGTATTTTTCCATAGTCTAGAGCTAGACAAGCTGAATTTTTTAAGTCCTAATGAATAACCTTTTAGAAGTGGGCTGTATTGCCCTCTGAAGAGCCTTCTGAGAATACTCATGTGACAAAGCTTTCATTTTTGGGAATGGCTAAGACTTAACTTTTCTTGCTTATGAAGTTAGAGGCACAGTAACACACTTTCACATGCCTAATTCCCTGAATTTATTGATGTTTGGAAAGTAATGGAACACCTTTATGTGCAACCATTAGAAATAAATTAAAAATAAAAATCCTCTTCCTCTGGGGACTTAAGGTCAACTCTGTTTATTCACAAATTTTCCTAATTCCTAGAGCAATTAGTCTTGCCTTTTAGAAAGCATAAAGGGATCAAAAAGGCAAAGAGGAGAGATGTAAAACTGTCTGGAAGAAAGAAAACTATTTTCGAAATAGAATTAAGCAGAATTAAGAATCAAGTATAGTTACAAAATATGTTGAGACCTTTTCAAAATACTGTGTGTCTTAGGTCTCTGAGAAGGATTGCTATTATCTGTCTCCCATTGGTAAATACTGGGAAATCATCACTCAATGGGGAAGAATGTTCATAAAGGGAGTATTATCACTCAGTTTGTATTACTGTTTATAGCATATATCTAATTATTTTTGCATAACTCATCTCTATTAATTTCAAAGCAAGGTATGGTTAATTGAAATTGTTCAAAGCTTTGTTCATCTGAAAACTGGGATGGGTGTTCCAGGTTTCAGTTGTTACCAGTGTTTTGTGTAATTTTGAATTCTGATGCTAATTAACTGCTGGCTTGTTTCTCTCCTGAAGAAAAAATCCAAGGTTGCTGTTGTATTATTAGCATAACTGGTCTGCTCTGCTTTTGGTCTGATGATCTGCAACGTGTTCATAGTTTTGGCATAGCTTATGCTGAAGATCAATTTAGCAACAACAGCTCTGATTTAAGAGTGCTTTGTGTGATTTATTTGGTAGATTGGCTTGGTGCACTGTGCAAGGAACCAGGTCTTGGCTTATATACAAGATCTCGATCATCTTTCTTCAATAGTTCATTGCTTAAAGAAACTAAATTTAATAGAAAATGTTGTGTTTATTTCCTGAATAAAATAATGAGGAGGGTTTTTTTTTTGTTTTAAATATAAATGTTAAATGCACTTAAAATTTCAAATACAGAGGTAGTAGTTTGAATAAGTCAGTAGTTTTATGTGTTGCTTTTTAAGCAATGCTGAAGAGGCCAGTAGAACTGGATTTTGAAGAATACCTTCTCTTATAGCAAGCTCTCTGCAGTATGGAGCAATAATATAGAAAAACAGAAAGAAAAGGAGATGCCTGGTTCTGACTAGTTTGCATTTTGTTCTTAAGAGAAGCTTTCAAATACTCTAGGACTTAAAAACAGCTTTTATAACTTGCTTGGACAGGCGGATGCTATTTCAAAGAGTACTTTTCAATGACCAAAAATGCAAATGTGTATCCCAAATTTTTAGATGATAAGTATGTGACTGCTATCTATCAAATGTTAAGTACTGTAGTAAATGAAGGTGGTTTATCTTCTTGACAGGGGAATGGGCTACCTCAGATTCAGATTGGGTTAAAATAGTGCATGTTTGCAGTAAGCATAGAGAGACTAGCTGTAATGATTTAAAGTTTCAGTAGGACTTACAGGTTTTGTCTTGTTAGAGTGGAGCTTTGTCAGTTTAAGAAGAAATGTTTGCTTCCTGTGTCTCAAGTAACAAAGTATTAAACTTGGCCCAGGAGATTTTGTGTCCTCTGTTCTCTAATACTGTATGAAATGGAATGCTAATGCTGTAAAACAGCTTTTAAAAAAGTATTTAATGTTAGAGAATCATGAAGAAATAGTGAAAATGGTCAAACTCCAAGTCCTTCACAAATATTCTATCCCAAAGGTTTTGAAGAATATTTTCAGGTAGGTAGGCAGCGAGTACTGGAATTTCTCCAATGTGAGGTTTCCAAATTCCACCTGGAAATGCGTGGTTCCAATGTGAGGTCCCAAAAGTTCTGAAATGCCCTGCTCTGCAGATTGGCCGCGAGATGGCGATGCTGCAACAGGATTTGCTTCAATGTGACATTGAATTTAGCGCTGTAGGACAGTGGGACCAGAGCCCCTTCCGAGTGACGGGTTCGCAGTTAAAGTATGGTGTTATTACACAGCTCCAATCAAGCGAAATCTGTCACAGATATGATATGGTACCAAGTAAGCTTTTAAACTGTGGAGCGGAAGCTGAAGTTTTCTATCAAGGAAAAAAGCTTTGAATAACAAATTATTACAAGGCTATAAAATAATGGGTCATGTTGCATGATAAGACAGAAAAAAAAATCAGTAATCTTTATTTAGAGCAATCTGGGCGTGACAGATTATTCATCATATATATATATATATGATGTAGCATGGCAATTGAGGATTTAAGTGTAGAACCTGATTATGGTTTCCATATATTTCTGTAACATGTTTGTGTGTGTATTGTGTGTTGGTATTTGGGGCTCATATTTCACTGCAAATACAGAAACTCTAAAGAGAACATGTAATAATTTGTAAGCTACTAAGTATATCTTGTACTGGAAAAATATACCATGACTAGCATGACAAATCTTTATCTTGCCCTGAAATAAATTCTTAGTATTGCAATATTCAATGCATTTCAATTATATCCATAATTCCTATTTGAAATTTGCACAAGTTCTTAAAAACTTTCCAAAGTAGTTGAAAAGTTTATAAATTACATTATCATGTGCCTGCATGTGGTAACAGGAAGCTAGACTTACTGGTTGAGAAAAGTTTCTGCCATTCTTCTTCCTTTAATCAAATATTTTTCAATCATCTGTCTCTGGAGATTTTCACTGTAGCACTAATCTTCAAAGGGTGTGAGGAAAATGCCTGCTCCTGGTTTGTTCCTTTTATGTGTTACAGATATGGACAGCTGAACAGAAATGTTTTAGTTGGAACATTGTACTGGCTTTGTTAGTCTAGTAAGGGGCCTAAAATTACTTTTTCATGCTACACATGAAAATTTTAATTACAGACAGAATCATACATCTGTAAGGAGGTAAAGACATTCTACTGGTTGAATATTTGGGATCTCTGGAACAGCTTTGTGCAATTATCAGTGGAGTTGCAGAACACTCTAGGAATTGTGAGAAGTAAGTTTGAGTTGGTGAGGGAAGTCTTTAACTTGTAGTTTCATAATCATGGACTCTTGTCTGTATTTCATGCAGCACAGTTGGCTGCTTTCCTGTCCTCACACATTCCTAGGAATGGTCATCCCTGTGTGGGGGACAGGCAGTGCAGGGATTTGCCTTCCCATTGCTGGCTGCCTGTTGATCTCCTGCACAGAGCTGTCATTCTGGCTGGGGCTGTGGTGTTCTGCTACAGCACCTGTGCTTCAGGTGATGCAGTAAAAATCCCCACTTCCCTTTACCTAAGGGAACATGTGAATTAATGTTGTTTATCCATTTAAAGCAATTGGAAGACTCTTTTGTAGTTACATAAACTTATGTCAATGAATAAGACTATGACTTCATAATATTATGACATTAAATGCAAATGACTTACTATTTTCCTGTCTCTGAACAATGAAATGCTTCAAACTGAGGTGAAATACTGTTCCCCATTGAATAAAAGATTGAAGTTTTACCCCCAAATTCTGGCCAAAGGAATCTTTTTGCCCCGGTGAAGCACCCAGGGAATACCTTTGAAGCAGTAGCTATGCCCAGTGCCANTAGTCTTTTATTAGAATAAAAGCAGTAAGACAGTTTAGCTTCTTTGTCACTGTGAACCTCTGTGGGAGTTTGTGATGGTGTATTGAGCAGGGAAGGATCACTCTACACCTTCACTGTTCACTGCTGAGTGAGGCAGTAGGTTAGTTGGGCATTTCATTTGACCTAGTGCTGTGAGTGCCTGTAGGGTGAGAAGTATGTCCTTCAGCCTTTCCTCTGCTCTGGCTTAGAAGCAGCAGCTTGTGGTTTTGTGCCCCATATCCTGTACTTTGTGAAGTGGACCCATAGTTTCAAAAAAACATCTAATAGTGTGTCAGCTGTACCTAAACCTTTGTGGAGACAGGCTTTGTAATGCAAGCACAGCAGTTCTGCTGACTACGTGCACTGCCTGTGAAATAAATATCTTGTGCCCACTCACTGTATGCCTGCTTTCTTTTATATGTTTAGTCATCTTTGGAAAAGTATTTCCAGGACTTAATGGTATTTAAGCTTAATGGTTTTGAATTAACCCTGATTTGAAACTGCTTATCTATTAGTGCTGCAGTGCTGTGTAATAGCCCACTTATTCTGACTGTGGTATCACAGGAACGAGATATGGCAAGGTGGTACTTGTTCTTAAAATAGCTTCCAGAAGGAGAGGAGAAATTGGAACTTGCTCTCATTTCTGTACTGACAAAACACAGTGAAACTGTTCTAAAGAGCAGAATCAATGAGCATGTGGAGAGATGAGAGTGATGAATGCATTGCAAAGAGAATTTCTGCTGCACAAATCCCTTAGAGCATGTGCTTAAAGATCATCTTATTGATGTAAGTTTCTAGGTTTTCTTAGATGCACACAATAGACACACTCAAAAAAGATTATGGAAAAACTTAAGCTGTCATGAAATAAGAAAAAAAAAATTGGGATTTAGTTGTTAAACCAAAGCAAACAAAAATGCCCCACCAAAAACAAACCAACAACAAAAGGAAAGGGTAAGGAACATGATTGCTGATCATGGATGGGAGGTTACCAGAAGGATCTCGGAAGAACTTGTATTCTCATTGCATCATCTAAGAGGAATAAGAGCTCAGTTATAACAGATTAATGGAATAATCATCTCAGTACTCAATTTACAGTCAAAAAGGCAAATGGAATACAAGGAATAATCAGCGAAGCAAATGGGAATAAAACTGCATTATCTTATCACTCCAGAAATCTGCACCATTCATTATCTTGATTAAGAAGGCAAATTTAGACATTCAAAGAAGAACAACAAGAAGGATCGGAGATAGAGGGCAGCTACTGGGGAATGAAGAATGAACTAGTTTGACCCCTCTGTTTGGTAAAGAGTTGATTCAGGAGATACCAATGAAACTACNCTCCTTGCCATGTGAACCCAAATCTTGTGCTGATAATAAATTTCCCTTCCTTTTATCTCCTGGTGTGTCTTCTCTCCAATCCCCTCTGTTTTCTCAAGTGCTTCCCCAAAAGTCTTTTAGAGCTTGTGGAGCTGCTGTTAAAACAGCCTTCACTGTTAATTGGGAGAGTTTTTCTGCTCTCAGGAAGGCTAATGGTCTTTGTGATTTGAACCATCCATGTTCAAGGTTAGCCAACAGTCAAAGTAATTTTAATTTCCTCTTTGCCCAAGTAGATTTTC
>VZTT01035023.1:5930-38956 GCA_013400855.1 Buphagus erythrorhynchus | reverse complement strand
ATAAACACAGTGACCTACAGTCAGCCTCTGACTTTGAAATAATTTTTCAACTGCTGGTAGTCTTTTAGTTTCTGATTATATCAACCAATGTATTACAGCATACATTGCTTGTTTCTTCAGCTGCAAACAAGCACTTTTATTTAAGTCCTTCCCATTAAGCTATATGGAAATAGCTGTTACATAAATGTGCATATTTACACATCCTTCATTCAATGCTAACAATCTCCTTTCCATGTGAACCCAAATCTTGTGCTGATAATAAATTTCCCTTCCTTTTATCTCCTGGTGTGTCTTCTCTCCAATCCCCTCTGTTTTCTCAAGTGCTTCCCCAAAAGTCTTTTAGAGCTTGTGGAGCTGCTGTTAAAACAGCCTTCACTGTTAATTGGGAGAGTTTTTCTGCTCTCAGGAAGGCTAATGGTCTTTGTGATTTGAACCATCCATGTTCAAGGTTAGCCAACAGTCAAAGTAATTTTAATTTCCTCTTTGCCCAAGTAGATTTTCTTGTCCTGCTCCAGTCTGAACAGGTAGGTGTGGTTAACCTGAAGATGAAGATACTGTTTCCATTTAGAAATCAAAGATGACATGTAATTTGCAAGTTGGGTTATGATTATGAGAAGGTTGCAATCTGTTACTTTTTTTCTAAATTGAGAACTTTGTAAAGCTTTGCCATCTTCAGCAGAAAGTGCTTCTGGTGTTAGGAACATACATAGAATACTGGGAATCATAAAGAAAAACTTGAAGATATTCTCAGGCATACTTATTTTTAGACTAGTATCGTACTTCAGTGGTCACACTTGAGAGGAGCTGTTATGCAGTCTCTAATTAAAATGCATTGCCCAGGTTCTTGATAGGTTACTGATTTTAAACTCCTGTAATTGAAGAATGTGGAAGTACAAAGGTGTCAGTTTGTGTTTTACAGTGAGAAGCAGTTGACCAAATCTGCCCAATTCTCCATAAGGATCTGCTCAATAAATTCTTGTCAACAGAGACAGGAAAGAAAAACTGTAACAGATGGACTGTGGATTAATCCAAACATTAGAACAACCTAAGATACAGTAATCAACATCAAGTCGTCCTAGAAAGGGGTTGCACTGTTTTCACCAGAGATTTTCCTTGAGCTCTTGGTGCAGTTGGGTTCATTTTGATGACTGAAGCAAGCCTAAGGAGACTTGCATTAAACACAAGATGTTTTTATCAGTCTGGCGTGCCAAAAAGATGGGCAGGAGGTTCATGAGCAGGGTGCGGAAGACCAGGCAGTTTAATCTGCCCAGATTGGTAGGTTGTTTGAGGTGCATTGTGAGTAATAAGGTAATGATCTTTTATATTAAACATTTATACTAAAATAGATCATTATAGAATAATTGTGCTGGAATGTTTACTTATAAGTTGGTTTCAGCAGTAAGGTATATACTTTTTATTGATTATGTAAATGACACTTGGTCAAGAACTATCAGTCTTATCTGAACTAAAAGTTAAAATAGACTTTCTAATGTCTCTTAGCAAAGAGGGTTAACAATTTTTTTTTCTCCACAATATTTGAGTCCTGAACTCCTGGGCTTTGACTTAGAATACTGCATAGACTTGTTTATGAGACTTAGACTTACGAAGTTTGCTAAATCTAGAATTCTGAAAAGTGTAAGAAAGAAACATGAGTTCGTATCTACATTTTCAGTATTGTTTTTTTTCCCGTGCCTGAAGAATTTAAGTGGCGTAGTCTTATGTTTGAATATCCAAGTTCTGAACATTTCTTTTGCCTCTGTCTTTGGTCAAAACCTAACTGATATTGAAAATAAGTACCTGCCATTATTTTAGGTGATTCTTGAATTTGCTCTGTTAAGACACATCAGGTTTTTTTCCTTTAGGGTCTGTACTTATTTTAGCCAATACTCTGTTTAGCTGAATGGTAGTAAAACTAATTAATATAAGACGCTTTTCAAATGCTTCAGGGGGACTGTTGTTTTTTGTTTAGAAAGGGTAATTGAGATGTAACTGCTATTTCTGTTCACAGACAATATTTGTTGCTGTGCCTTTTTACTTTTAGGTGTGCATTCTGCTCGTAAAGTTATGCTCAGGAGACCTTTATCTGAGAGNAGAGGAATTCTAGTCCAAGTATTTGATGTTGATTTTTGCATTTAGTAACCACTGTGATTACTGTATCTTGTTAATTGGCCACAGAACAAATAATGTTACTCTGCAGCCTCTACAAATGCAGATGAATCTTGAAGTAAATTTCTTAACCTGTAGAAATATGTGTACTGATGTAGAAATCTTAATTATGTGCTGTTTTGTTTTGGGGTGGGAATCTTTTCAAATCTGCAAATTCTCAATTCTTGCCTTGTTACTTGAAACAGTAACCGTTTCTTGTTTTGTTTTAGTACATGGTGCTTTTTGTTTGCTTTGCTTTTAATTTTAGCCCCATCAGTTCAATAGCCAGAATATGAAAAAGGGGTCAGAGAAGCTCTCTTCTCCTTTTAGGACTTCCTGCAGTTTCCTGATGAGCCTCCCTGTTCTGCCTCCTGACTCTGGAGACTATCATTCACAGATGCAGTTCCAGCTGTGACATCTGTGTTGATGATTTTTCTTTCTCTGGATATTGCCTTTTCTGTGCAAATAGAACTTTTTCCGGTTTCTACTTGTAGGTGTTTGACCCTCTGTTGAAATGCTCTTTGACTGGAATGAGCTCTTGTTTTTACAACTTCCCACTGTTTTTTTCAACTCTCCAAGTGACCATTCTTCTAATCTGGACTCCTTTGGCACTGATTTTGTGCCATCTCTAGAGCTCTGCTTTGCCTTTTTCTTCAGGTTGCTTTGTAACATGTAAAAATCAGCGTTTGTCTCATCACCACAGTACCAGCTCCTTCTACAAATAACTGCAACTGTATCTGCTTAGGCGTCAGCAAATCTTGCTCGATATCATTACATCCATATGGAGTGTAGGTGACACAGATTGCTGCCTTGCATCACCAGCGGGATTGCATAACCTCTTCCTTAAGTACTTTTCTGGATTTCTCTCTCAAACTCATTTTCTTTCTCATCCTTTGTCAGGTTTCTGTTTAGAGAGGATGTGTNGTCCATGTGATGCTTTCCTGAAGTGCTGATTTCTAAAATCACTTTGTAAATGATGCCATAGTGGGTTGTTGGCTGTGTGGGAATCATCCTTGAAAGAAATTGCCTTGAAACATCAAACCTTTCTTCTCTTCAGATAGATTGCTATAACAGTAAAAAAAAAATACCTACTTGGTACATTTCTTGTCCATGTATTGTGGTGCTTTCTTCCAGAATTTTGCACAATATTATTCCATGTGACTTTGTTTGGAGCCTATGGGAGAAACAGAGACAAAAATGAGTTCTTGAAGCTCTTTTGAATGTTAGACAAATTCTTATGCTCTAAGATATTTAATAAACTGTATAGCAGTGTTGACATTCAAGGCTATATGTAGAAAAAGATAAAAAATATTTTCACCTTGGCTCTTTATAAGAAGACTTGGAACTCAAAACATGTCGTTTGTACCTTGTTCCAAACACCTTCAATCATAGCCAGGGATTAATCAATTTCTCTGGTAATAAATTTATAGCATTTTTCAGACTAGGTATGTTTTTTTGTGTCTGGAAAAAGGTAGGGCTCAGGAAGTGCTGTAGTCTTCCTGTGAAAAAATTCTCATTATGAAAAGCTTTTCCATTTGAAAGGGTCATTGTATCCACTGTGTGTCAGGCATTTCTCAACATCCATTATCTGTCTTATGCTCATAGCTTTAAGGACACTGCACAAGTCAGACTCAGTTTCATATGACTTACAGTGATAAGGCATTGTATTTTATAAATATTAATAAAGTCTGTCTGAAAGGTGTGCTCAGAATATTGGCATATGGTGTGTTATTGAGCTGTGCTGGTGAGTAGAAGTAAATGGCGCATTGATCTCACTACAATAGATCTCAATTAATGTACTTCTTATTTCTGCTTGTTAGAGAAGCTGGCAGGAAAAAAGCTGTTACTCGGACTAGGATAGCTGTCAGTAAAAATTTGTTAAACAGCAGATTATGTTGCACCCCAAAAAGTATGTGAGGGAATTTGGTAATTCCACTAAAATGCACATCATGAATCAGTGGATTTTTAGAATTATGTGGCTGTAAGTTGTGGCTGAAGGAATTTTTCTGCCTTTGTTTATCATATGGAAAGTTCTCTGCTTTTTTAAAATGTTTGCCCTGGTACTATGATCATGACTGTAGAAATATACCGCAAATGGTTTTGATAACTTTCGGCTTTCCAGAAGTGAGCTGGTATTGAAAGCTTGACATTTAACTGATTTCCAAAATAATTCCTCCAATGTAAGCTGGAGGATTTTTTAAAAAATAGTTGGCTATAGAAATTTGAATGATGAGTTCTATAAAGTAACTTGAGTTCCATATAATCTTTCAGATAATTATTCTGAATTATTTTTTGCTATGCAGAGAGCAGAGAAAACCTATAACAGTAGTACTTGTCATGTACCTGGGAGATCAAAATAATCTTACTGAAAAGTCATTAGTTAATAGTAAGAATTTTTTGGTTTTGAATTATTCTTCTACTTTTCAGAAGTAATATTTAGTCAGAAAGATCTATATGTATTTGTCGTTTTCATAATATGCTTACATTAGTCACAGAAATTTGAGTATATCTTTTATAGGTGTTATGAACATGACACATTATTTACAGAATAAGAACAACAGAGTGTGGACTCGTTGTGTTTAATCTTAAGTCTTTGAATTTCTTGAGGATTAAAAAAACCCCAAACCACAGTAGAACAACTTCATTAGGCATCTTCTGATACATAACACAAAATGTTTGTTTCATGGCACTGTGGTTCACTCTCTCTATGGTTGTTTTATGTACAAAAGAACAGGGAAAAATAAGAAGAAATCAGCAAATAGTTGTTTCTTAAATATTTTTGAACATGATGTTAAAGTAATTTTGCTCTGTGGAATGTTTTCGTAAAGACAGAATCAGTGAAAAGTGCAGTTCTGCTTTCTATTCCCTGTTTTGTTTGCTTCAGGTTCATAATTTATGCAGGCAAGGAAGTGAAAAGATGCTATTGGATATTTCTACAGGCAGTGATTGAAACTTGGTTATTTTTGATCTGTGCTTTCTCCACCCAGTAGCTGTTATCATCCACCACCATCCTCATAGCTGTGAATTTGTAACATTGTACTGTACCTGCTACCCAGTTTCCCTTAAATATCTGTTGGCAGCTAGGAAGAGAAAGCAAGGTTTTCATTCTGTGCATTCCGAAAAGGAAAAATAAGGAAAACCTTTGCTTGATGCTTTTTTTTTTTTTTTTTTAATTGCTCAAGATTATATTAATCATTGTAATCACAGGTAGAGAGGGAATGTAAGAAGTGGAAAGCCTTGGAAGAAAAATAGCACCAGCTAGCAAGAATTTTGTTTTCCTGGTTTGTAAACGATGCTGCTGTAATTCTATCTGCATTTTTTTTTTTCCTGCTCATTCACCACTCAGCAGCTGGTAGGGAATTAAGACTGCCTGGCAACCACCTGCAGAGCTGCAGAGATGAATTACATTTTCGGAAATAACACACTCCTCTATTCTCGCGCCAGTCGAGGCAACACTGGCTCCAGCCACAGCTCTGTAGGCCCCAAACAGAAGCAGTGGGCAAAGAAAGGCTCAACAGATGAGTTACGGACCGAGCCTTCCCGGTGGCAGCAGATAGTGGCATTTTTCACTCGGAGACATGGCTTCATTGACTGCATTTCTGTCGCTGCCAGCTCCACCCAGGTAATATGCCACATATGAAAGTGATTGTGTCTGCATGTTTTCTGGTTACTTGTTAGTCAGAAAGAGCAATTATTTATATATGCATGATTTCATATCATCTCTTATTTATTAATGGCATTTTCTGTCTGCTTTCATTTTCATATTTTAAAGAGCTCTGTAAAATTTCTAGCGTTAAAGCATGAAATGGAAACACTAAATGAGGTCTGATTTTTATTTATTTTGCAAGCGATGAGCCTCCAGCAATTTTAAATATGAGATATCCTAATGAAACAGTGAAGTATTGAAAATGTAGTTTGCATTCTGCTGCCTAGCTCTGCAGGGCAATAACATCGTTAAGAAATATCAATTCCATAGCTCTAGTAAGATATCAAATAGACTACGTATTTAATGGTTAAGGAATTGTATCTAAAGAATTAAATAATTTAAAAGCTTAACTCCAGGTAGTAGCACAAGTTCAATTCTGTAACAGCTTTCTAGGTTTTTTGGCTACTAATAATACACAGATGAAGGAATATCTCCCTTACATACAGGGTGTACATTCAATAGTGCAGTCTGTAAGAAAAACATGACATTTTTCAACTTCACTGTTGAAAATCTGCTCTATGTAATGTTTGTGTTAATCATCATTCAAAGTCAGGTAAAAGCAAGCAAGCTTAATTTCAATTGTGTGGCTTTTGGATGACTTCTTAAGGTTGAGACTGAGAGAAGTTTAAACTTATTTGCATTAGAAAATTAGTATTTCTCTGGAAAATATGACTAAGACCTATGGAACAATGCTGAAATGTCAGAATTATTGAAACATGGGAGATTAGGTTTATTTTGCTACTGTCAAGTGAAATTCATCATTAGTCAAGATGTCTTGAATGATTTAACCTGAAATACTATGAAAACTTATAAGGAAAAATTTGTTACCCTCAGATACTCTAATTTTATTAGGATAACTTCTATCTGCTAGTAGTTGATTCAAAGATGGTAAACTGGCACTTCCTCTGAAGTCTGCTTATTGTTATCTTTTTTTTTTTGCTTAGGAATTTGGAGTAAACAATGAATAGGACAGCTTAGAGGGGAATTTTGACTTTCTTGTTGCATCTTGTACATGATGTGGAAGATGGATCCTGTAGTTTCTCTAGTGGGTCATTATACAACTCCAAGTGATGCATTAGGTAGACATAATAGCTTTTAAATACTGAGAGGTTTTTTTAAAGTAAAAATATACAGTATTGACCTTTTGAAGAAAAATTGTAGTTGCTTGAATTTGTTTAAAGCTTGAAGAAGTAATATTGGAATGCATGAAGCTTGCAATTGGACTGACTAGTCAGGCCTAGAAATCTGCTCATAAATAAAATATGGAATACCCTCTGCTTTGAGTGAGGGTTGGACCAGGTAAAGTTCCTGAGATCCCTTCGAGCCAAAGCCATGATTCCATCAGTATCCCAGTGTTTGTTCTATTTTTCTGCTATGAAAAACATTACTTACCTCTGGAAAAGCCTGCCAATTTTTTTCATAGCTCTGACAGTTCTTCATAAAAAAGAACTCCTTATACATGTTCATAGTCAGAATGAGGGGAAAAAAACATAAAATATTTTGGAGTGGTTGTTAGAAAAACCTTAATGAGCATATTCAGAAGTCATGCACTAAAAACATAAGAGCTTGTTGAAGCCACTTCCTCTGGAAGGATGCTGTACTGTCATTGCACCTTATCATTCATTGCAGCTGTTCTAGCCTCAGGAGGGGAAAAAGGCGTTTGGAGGTTGTTCATTGTGGTGCAATTTTGTTTTTCAGTTCTCTTCAGTTTGTGTTCTGTGTTGTAGTATTCTGAACATTTTTGATGCCTTTTATTTGTTCATTTGAGATACATCCCTATCATTTGAATGTAATCACACTTGCAGAGTCCAAATAAGTAATTAGAGATTATGTACTTCTCTAACCTGGCCTGTAGAAATTCTGTGTGTGATTGTGGGCTTTATCAACTCTTATTGTGGTGACATCACAGTTTTTAACAGATACAAAATCATTTGATGATTTTTAAAGTAGTTGTCTCCTGCTTCCCCTATGAATCTGCTACAAAGCCCCCAGTTTTAGCTATCCCTTAGTTTGCTTGGCTTTCTTGGATGTCATGAAATGGTCATACTTGGTTTGTTCCCTCCATCTCCAGTGAAAGGGAAATGACTCCTGAAGCTGGGGCAGCACATGCCTGTCATTGTCTGGGGCCTGCTTGGGTCACCCTAGCCCCAGCAAGGTGGTAATAGGACTTTGGATTTTGAGGTAGGGTATTTTTTGAGTAGGGTCTTGTATCCTAAAGAAGCAAGGCTGAAGTTGATGATGGGTAGGGGTAGCACTGCTTTTTGCTGTAGTTATCCCTTGGTTTATGCTCAAAAGAATGCACGCTTGACCAAGTGCATGGTGCCCAGCTAACCACACCAGACTTCTTTATGAGTCCTGGAAGCAGATTTAACATACTCAGGAATTTGAGGCCTTTATTATTTCTTCCTTTTCATTCTCTGTGATGTGGTGTTAGTCACTCAAATAGAGGAATTAAGGAATTTGATTAGGAGCTGATATATCAATTTTTGTCAGCAATTTTTAAAATTTTTTTAATAAAAGAAAATATGTGTTATAAAAATGGAAGGTAATGATAAAACTAAGCATACAACAAATTTATTCTGTCACCAGGGTGAATAACTATGCCATGTGCTTAGTAAATATACCATTATGCAATGACAAATACTGGGTAACAAGAGATATGCACAGTGCATCAAAGATGATAGCTGAATCAAGAGCACTGCTTTTTCCTGAAGTCTTTCCAGAGCTCTGAGAAGCCCCCATTCTTGCCAGTCAATCCCAGCTATCACGTCTCAGAAAGCATTTTAACTGTTCGTATTTGGCCTATGGTGTGCTACAAATGCAGAAACTGATTTGTCTGAATCTCACATTCATAACATAACCAGTTGTTAAACTGGTTCTAACAGCAATGCACTGAGGCTGTTCTTAGCACGTAACTGAGCATACACTTGCAGCATTTGATACAGAAAAATTATTTAGCTCCTTGAATATCCTGTGCTCATTTTTACTTCTATTTTCTAGGACGTATTTTAGGAAAGATGAAAAGGATCGGGGCAGAAAAATCATCTGAAATCAGCTTAACCATTTCAAAAACTTAATTTTAAATCTCAGAGCTTATTAACTGCTTCTGTGAGTTGTTTGAACTTAGTCATTTCTCGACTTTGCATATCTTCCTTTTAAGATCTTGATAGAAGTTTTACTGCATCATTAATCCTAGGCTATTGCTCTCAGAGTCATTGGAATATTATGGATGTAGTTCTAGCATGTACAAAATGCTATATCTAGTCACACAACAACATAGAGGTGTTGTAAGGCATGTTAAAATGACAATGATAAAAAAAAAGTCAAGTCTCTACCCTAATCCCTCTCTTATTCTTGAAAAACTGATTTCTTAGTGCAATATTTATTGTCCTTCCTGTATTTTGATACATAGTGAAATATTTATATACTGTTGCTGCTAATATTGTGATGCAGGCAGGAGAAAGCAGCTTTAAATAGTACATGCTTTGGATGATAACAATGCACCTTCTGAAACTGAAACATGAGTTCTGTTGTACTAAGTTTCCCTCTTATTCTTGATTTTTAGCTATGTAAAAAAATCACACATTTGTAAAAGCACAAGTTTATTTTGCAAATTAGGTCTGCCACTGGTTGCGTTTTCTGTAAGATGGCATTGTAGCAGTGATAAAAGCGGTATGAATTTATTCTGTAAGAGAAATGCATTAATATATATTGCAATTGTTTAACCAAAGTATTAGAGGACTTTGTCTGGAACCTTTGGTTCATTTTGTAAACATTTTCTGTGTATAGTAGAGATGAAAACTTCTCAAGACTTTGAAATTTGCTTAACATTTTAGAGATAGGGAATTTTAAAAACATAACAGTATCAATACATTTTAGGAATACTTGGCATGACTCATGTAATGCCACGTAGACTTTGTCAGCACCCTGCTGGTTCCCTGCTGTGGGCAGTGGTCCCCTCTGTGAGGTCAGGCCTGTGCAGCCATGGGGCTGTGCTGCTTCCTTCCAAGCCCTGTGTGACTGCAGTGCTGGCATGTGCAGGTTGTTAGCTCAGCTGATCACCTGCAGCACTGCAGTGCTGACAGGAGCTGAGGGAGTGGTGTAAGAGCTGAACCGGTGCTCCAGCTACCTGCAGGCACTGCTTCCTGCCACAGGGGTTTGCCTTCCACTTTCTCTTTCCTGTTCTCTCACACCTCTGTCTCCCTCAGAGTTGGTAACATAATTTCTTCGTATTTCTGTTGCATTGTATCTCAAGAAAACTCCTTTTTCCAGAATGAGCCAGAAATCTGGCAAACAAAGAAGGAGACACAGAATTTTTTGCTTTTGGAGTTCTGCTGCTGCTACTGCTGGGGCTTTCTGTCTGCACTGTGCCCAAGAGTCTGAATCTTCAGGCAAGGCAGACACTGGATCCCCTCTTAATCCATTGTCTTCAGCTAATAATTCAGGTGGACTAACAAGCTCTTGCTGTATGAAGCCTAGTGAATGGAAGCTTGTGAAAAAGGTAGGACTCTTTAGGGCTGTTATATAACTTTCCTAATTTATTTTATATTGTGATAGTTGCCCTCACAGTTGAGGCTTGTATTGATTGACAAAGTGTTTTGAAAGTCAAATACAGGCCAGTCTGTCTTTCACCAGCTGTCAGCTTACTGAAAGCTCTGCATGGCTCCTCTAGTATAGCATTTCTGTTTTGCTGCCAAAGCTGCTGTACATGTTTCAGTTAATACAATTATTGGCTAAATTACTGTCTGACAGAACCACTGAATCTAAAGTGAAAACCGTCTTCTTCCTGTTCTTCTATTTTGGTCCACATCATCAAGAGCACTCTCAATTATGATTAGGAATGGGCAGGATATTTCCTTTACTTTGAAGATTTTAGCTCAACAGAAGCTTCTTAGATGTTTTTAGGAAACATGACTTTGTCTTTTAGAATGATCTGTGCATCCATGTTTGGGAGTTGACATGGTATCCTGTTGTGCAATTTAAGACTTCTAGTGTAGACCCAGCTCAAAAGTTCTGGTAAACTTTGTGTCCACAGCCTTTCTGGGATTTATACAAACTCAAGGAGAGAAATTGTTTTGTTAAACAAAAGAAATTAAAATCTTTATGTGCACACCAGCTATGCAGTATCTTTTGAGAAGGATTGAGAGGTTCTTTTTCCTAGAACCTCTGCTGGGTCATTGCTTTTATCTGTATTCCAAATCAAAGAAGGAACTTAAATTTCTCCTGATGAATAACAATTACTTTTTAAAATTTTCAGTTAAGCATTTAGGCTCTTGAACTCCTTTATTTTTTTCCTTTTTTTTTTTTTTTTAAGATGGGCATGATAGCCTGAGTGAAGAATGTGGCCATCACCCCTTTCCCTGGGAGAGAATTCAAACTAATTTCAACATGCTGCTGATTGCTAAGCTTCAAGCATAATCATACTGTGAAGCATTTCCAGTGCTGTTCAATTTTGAATTACTTTGACAGATCCACAAAAGATGACAATGCAAGGAAAACATCAACCTCCTCATGTTATGTTTCTCATATGCAATTGAAATGAAGTTCCTTGTTCTTGTTTACTGGTATAACCACATAATTCACATTTTGTTTATCATGTAATGGCTCTGTGGCAAAGGGGTCCCAGTGGATGCATTCCCCCCTTGAGGAAGGATGCTCCCTTTAAAGCTGCTTCTAATATATCTTTCCAAATTTAATTCAAGCGAAGATTGCATAGTTCTATAGCTGATCTCAAGAATGCTCTACAGATTTCTCCAGTTAGAATTTAGGAGAAATCCTTTTGATCAGTTGGCACTGTTCCTCCATTTTATTCCTTACAGAATGGATAGGAGCATTCCTGTTTCACAACAAAGGCTGATAACCTTGTGCTATCTGTCATGGAAGCTCAGAAAATATAATACAGAGGTCAAATTTAGTACTGAGATTTGATGACTTGTTAATATCACACCACCTAGCAAGTTGTCCCTGAATCCTTTTGAGGATCTGCTTTTTCTGGTCTTTCCCAAAACAGCATTAGCAACAGTCAGTTCTATACAGATCAAAATTAATTACATCAGTGTTCTCCCTGAAAGTAGTTTGCCGTGACAAAAACCAAAAAGTACTGCCTAATCTTTGATATACTCAGCTGCAATATCTTTTAAACTATACCTTTGTTTACTTGGGATCATCCACTGACTCTTAAGTGGTCACCTCTTGCTACTATTTGAGTTTCTTCCAGGATCATATGTGGACTCCAAGACAAACCAAGAGTGCTTCCTGACTCTCCTGAGCCACAGAAGTTTTCTTGTGCCAACATTACCTACTGGAAACTGCTGCTACAGTTAAAGTTTTTACTTGTTAAAGTTTTAATCCCCACTTGACCAGCATGGCCATCTGGCCACATGATGGTTCATTCCCTAAGAAACTGTCAAAAATGCCCAATCTGGTGCAGTTCTGTCACTTGCCTTTTGAAAGACCTAAGGCCTCCTTCCATCTACCAGGTTTTTGTGGCACACACAAGGTTCAATATCCAAAGAGCTTAGAAGGACTGAAAGAATCCTCTGAAAGTAGAGCAAGGATTCCCTTCTGTCTCTCTTGTGTAATATAAAAACCAACAAAAACTTTGCCACAAACCAAAGCACTCCTGGACTTATTTTCCAGTTTGGTATTCCTCAGGGTGTCTCTGTGCTGTTTATTGCTATTCCATGTGACTTGTTGTCAGTATTGAATTTCATCTCGTTTCCTATAACCCACTTGTCTAATACATCAGCCTTACTCTACAGCTTGTTTCTATTGTGCTTTTGCTGCCCTTCTCTTTTTGTTGTTTAACTGCACACTGGGATGTAGTTGAGCTTATGTGTTCTCCAGACAGATAACAGATATTTATGACTCATTTTGTCTCTTGTAAGCTGATCATAGCATTTATGAATTTTCAGTCTATTGCTCTATTGCAGTGTTTCCTTTGTATATTCTTGACCCTTGCAAGTGTCTTTTTGGAAATGATACATTTAAGCAATGATTTCCATAGAATTAGATTGCCTTATACATACTTTTCATTGAAAAAACCCCAGAAAACTGGTGAAATAGAATTGCTTAGTAATTTTTTTCATGTCCTTGTAATCAGCTTAAGCTGATTGTAATCAGCTTTTGGGTTGTTTTGTAAGTTGCCAATATTTTTTAAACTATATAGAAGTTAGTATTATTGTTATTGGAGATTAGTATCTATGCAGCTATGTCAGTCTTCTCAATAGGACTTCAGACATTTTATGGGATGCAGGTATAATAGAGGATTTTTCATTCATGATGGAATCTTCACTTTTGTCCCCCTGCTTTGTGTGGTACTTCCTGGAAACTGCCATACCGTGGGAATGTTTTGGATGAGTCTTCTGGCTTCTCGTCTTGTATTCTCTTTATCACTGCTGCCTCACAGTGTGTGTATTTGCTTATTCAAAATTGTTTCTCTGAGACTGATCCTGCAGAAGTCAGTTGAGGAGCCTGTGTTCTGTTGCTCCCAGGTAGTAGTGTTTGCCTTTCATAGCAAAGTAGGGAGGGGAGTAAAGATTGCTTGTGCTTCTGGGGTACAGTTCTACTTCAAAGCAAATTTAATTTACCAAGTAAATTGTACTTTTTTTTCTTAGGTAACTAACTCTATCTGAATACCCAGTGTGATGTAGCAGGTGAGAAGGGAGTCAGCTTTCCTGCTGGAGAGAGAAAGAACTCTGGATTCTCTCTGTAGTGTGTAGGGTAATCAGTCTGAAATCATGCTAAGTGATTGGAGTGTTCAGAGAAGTAGTCTATAACTGTGGATGATATTCAGGAACACCTGCTATATAATGAAAACTTAAGAAGCTCTGCTTAGTTCATGTGAAGAAAAGTCAGGAGATGATACAGTCACAGACTATAAATATGTAGGGATAGATTTCAGAAACTAGAAAGCTTGTTTATTTAGTAGAAAAAGGCATCTGTATTCCAAATCAGAAAACTTCTGTGTACAGCTTTTTAGACTTTGAGCACATTAAGCCTTCTTACAGAGCAGCACTTGAGTAGTTAGATGCTAAATCAAGTGCTATGCAAAGTGACCATGAAATACTGCTGATGAAGGTGGTGATAGTACAGACCTAAATCTATATTCCCAGATAGGTGTGGAATGCCAGAGTAGATGCCTATCTCCAAGCAGAAAACTAGCTAGGGCGGTCCCAGCTTTGAGCTCAGAGTATTTTCTACTACTCATTTTACTGTATGAAAAATAATAAGATTCAGGTGCCAATAGAACTTAGATTAATGTGTTAAGGGGCACACATGATCAATAGGAGATGACATTTATTCAGGATTTCTTATGAAACTTGAGTTTAATATGGCTGAACTGTCTGTTATGTTATGTGTGACCCTTTTGTTTAAACTCTCTTGGTATTCTTAAAACAAAAATTTTGAAGAGGCACATATGATGCTCTTTTAAAACGGAGCAAAGCTGTACTTTCTGAGACTGATTTCCTTATTGTATGGACTTTGGGAAATTCTTTATTATTACAAAACAATCAACAGGTAGAAAGATAAACAGGTATTCTTAAGACAAGTCAGTTTCTTTTTATAATGGGAAAATAAGGATTTGCAGATTATCCACACATCTTTGAAAACAGAGACCATGTAGATAAAAATCTACATGGGCACATGTGGTCATCAGAATGTTTTTATAATTACAGAAGTCTTTGAAAACTATGATTCTTGCATCAAAGTCTGTTAGAATTAATGATACCATGAGATAAAAGGGATATTATAGGCTACAAATGAAGTATTTCAATTCCAGAAAGAGAATTTGGATTTGTCACTGATGATTGTATGAAAATGTCCCCTTAGTACCATGCAGTAATGAAAAGCATAAATGAAATGTTGGGTATTATTAAAGAAGTAGTAGCAAATAACACTAGAGATGATCTGAGTATATTTATTGTGCATAATTCTCATTTGGGGGAGTTTCTGTTTTCTTGTCTTAGAAAGGATATAGCATAAGTAAAAAGGAAAAGAGTTATAAAGCATCAGGAGGAACAATCTAGTTATCTAGAAGGATAGATAACTTAAAAATAAACCAGAAAAAAAACCTGATGGAAAATATGATGAAGTAGACAAAATGAAAATGAAGTTAAGAGGGTTCTCAACTAGAAATTCTGCAATAGATACCTAATTCTAAATCTGTCCTGTAAAATTTCTTCTAACGTTGTGAAAGGCACTGACACAAAACACTGTGGACAAAATGCTCTTTTTGAAGGCTCAAAAAGAAAATGACTTAAAAGTGGAGTTAAATGGATTTGCAAAGAGCAGGTGGCACAAAGCTGTTACAGAGAGTGGTTCTGGAAGACCTTGACTGTCAGGTTCTGAGATGGTTTTCTGGGCATATGTCTAATTCCTACTTGCCCATCTGTCAGTTTTTACTGCTGGTAAGACTCTTGACCAGTTGGGCCTTTGCTCTCATTCAGTATGGCAGCTTTTACTGGTTATGTGGAGTGCTGCTTCTTCCAGTGGAGAGGGACATGAACTATCAGAATAATTTATTTCTCACTGTACTGCACTGTATTTTTGATGTTTTTGAATAAATTACACTAGCAAAAAAAAGAAATCTAGAGGATGTTTGGAAGCCTGGCAAGAGTGCAAGTTAAATGCAGGGAATAGAATCTCAGTTTCTGGCCTTTATTTGTCACTCAGCAATCATGATCACCCGACCTAGAAATCTCAAAGTCTCATAAGGAAATGTGATCTGATAGATTCATCCTCTGAGTGATGCGTCAGTCATGAGATGATCAGAGTGGCAGGAATTAATATTGAAATGTATCTGGAAAGGTTAAATTAATAGTCTCAGAGAATGTGATTAATGATACCAATAACAGGTGAATTCACAGCTGCTGCCCTAAGGCATTTCTGAATCAGAAGTGTTCTTTTATTTTCTTGCTATACCATCTCCTAAGTACAGTAGATACAATGCTGCCCATCTTGGAACCACAGATGGTTCATCCTGTGTTCTGGTGCAGTTGGGAAATGGCAGGAGTGCTGGCAGGTTGGGTTTTGTCTGGTGTTAATTTTTCTACGATACATTACTGCTGTCACTTAAATTCAAGTAATGCAGGACTTGAAAAACTTAATTGACAACTGCTAATTTGGCTTTGAGCCTCAGAAACCAGCACAAAAAAAGATACATTTTGTTTTCTGGTTCTTGAAATTTAAAACAAGTAAGTAGTTATATGTTTATAGCCTGACCACTTAATTTGTTTTTTGCCTGTTAGTTAATTTTATTATTTCATAGTTTTCAGTGTTAATTTTTCTCATTTCACCCTAGTTCTTCACCTGCTCCTTTTTATCTTTGTCACAGTGCTCAATTTTTATCAACTTTTTGTCCTTCAGCTTCAGCAACCATAATCAGATGAAGTAGAATGTACTGTAAAATATACTTTTCTACTTGCTTTTTTGCTCATTGGAAAAGAAAAACTGCAGAATAAAACGATTGGCATGTCTGTCAAGCTGGTGCCCTGGTTTCAGCAGCAGCAGCCAGAGCAAAAGGTGAGGGAAGAGTATAAATCCAGGCCAAAGAGCTGTGATATTTGTTCTGAAGGCTTTCAGAGCTTTCTGCCTATTCCAGTACAGGGATTCCAAGAGCTGGAGATGACTTGTGTGTTTAATAATGCTGAATCCATGAGTTTTCATGAACTTGGACAGTATTCTTTTAGTGGCAAGGATTCAACAGTCAAAGAGCAGCTTCTGCTTGTTTGTAGCCTAATGAAGGTAAGGAGAGTTGGGATTATGGGACCTGTTCTTCTGCATTTTGTTCAAAGCTTTTTTAAATGCAAGACAATGTTGGAAAGAGAATTCAGTGTAATTTTAAAGGAAATAGGAATGAAATCAGCTGAGGTACCAAGCTGGCAGTTGTGTGTAGCAATAAGAAGCCATCAGGACTGTAGTGAAAGTGGCAATGTATGTTTGTGAAGAATTCAGCATGTGTCAAGATAAAATGCTACTGCCACTGATATGTGCAAAGCCTTTTGTTAATGAAGGAGTGGCTTTAGTATAAAGCCAGTTTAAGTGTAAATCAAGTAATTAATTTTCCTTTTTTTCCTGATATTTATGTCCTGAAAGCTAATGGATTTCAATGAATGGGTTGTTATAGATGACTTTCCTGATGTGGTTTTCTGTTTGCTGTTCATTAATGCGAGGTAAATGATGTTCTGCTCATGCTTAATGTTCTAGGGCAAATTTATTTATTTTGTAAAAATATTTTTAGATAATAGATAGTTCATAGATTAATACAGTTTTCAATAAAATAATAAATACTTATCTTAAAATGGGAAACTCTAGCTCTGATTCACTGACTTGCTTTCAGATAATTTCACTGCTCCTTCTTTTAAGACTGTCCTTTGAATACTTTGAGGGCAGTGGGGTTCTGTAAGTAAGTGAACCTCAGTATTTCTTATCCTAATTGTACTTTAGATAAGATGACATTCATGTGAAAGTTTTCATATGTTATGAATAATGATTCTTGAAGATTTAATCAATTTAAAAAAAAACAGCCCAACAAAAAAACTTTTGGAGCAGAGTAGTGAGATAGTTTTGACAATTAATTGACACATTTCTAGTATTGAGCGAGATCACTTTTCAGTATCAGAGCTAGATAGATATAGGACTTCTTTGATATTTAAATGAACTATAAATAACAGAATGGGCATTCTCTCTAGGTTTACTTATTTCCTGAATAATTGAAAAATGATTGCAAATTATGTGTTCTGAGAAACATGTAAACAGTACCCAACCTTTAACGTTGTATTTTGATTTAATAATGTCCCTAGGAGCGAACAGTTTATCACATCTCAATTTCCTAGCACAGCATACCCTTTCTACTGTGAATATCAAAAACTAAAATATTGACACCTGTGACCTGCCATTATTTTTCTATAATAAAGTCTTAGAATGTGTTTTTTCTTTGTCTTGGCTTTTTCTGATGTAAAAGCTCTGCTTGGGCTTCTTTGTGGATGCATTAGCATTATAATGAAAGCTATTATTCTTAAGGCTGATGTTATTTAAAAGGAGCTTTCTAGGTCTTGCTTTAAGTTGCAAATTAAATGCATTAAATTCATTCTCAATAGCAGTTATTAACTTAATGAGGAGCCTTGTAATTCTGCTTTGAGCTCAGAGTTTTGAGTTGCTTGGTGAATACAGATGACTGACCTACTGCAAAGGGTTCAGTACTGGACTTTTGCTTAGTATTTGAAAAACAAAAGCCACAAGTTAGTTTTATTAAAACTAATATTAACTTTGTGTACATTTTTTATGTTATGGATCTGGAATATGACTGAGATTAAACTCTCAGTCCCTGAGAGCTGTGACAGGACAAATTAATTTGAGCAAAGTCTTTCTGAATACCTCATATAAAAAGGCAAGTCTTCAAGAGCCCAGTTTTCAATCTTAACAGTGAGAGAACAGGTTGGTTGCTGAAACTTTTGTTCTGTTGAGACTGTTGTTTGTATTTGCATGAGATTCTTAGGCTGTTTTTGTAGATAAAGACTGCAATGAAGAATTGAAAGAGTAAATACAGTGTGTTTGTCTTCAAATCAGTTCAGGTCATCCTCACCATCTGTGATTTTACTGATATTCTGCTGTCTTTGTTTTCCTTCTTCAAAGCTATTTATTTATATTTTAAGTTTAGAGTTTTGAGTTCATTTGAGTTCATTGTAAAATGCTGTGGGGTTTGAGGAGGAAACTAGGTTAGAGAATCAATTTGTTGACTGAGTTAAAAAAAAAACTAACAACACAAAATCAAGCAACCAGATAACCCCTACAGTTTAGAATATCTAGCATGCTAATGGTGTCTTTAAAATAGTCTGCTCACACAGATAGATTTTTCAAGAGCTGTGATTCACTCTGAAAAAGGTGAGAGCTAAAGTAAAGTCACAAGCATTCAGACTACTCCTTTTAATCCACAGGGTCTGGGTGGGTATGTCTTTTCCTTTTAGGGATCCAAAAAAACTTTCATATCTTTGTTAAAGTACTTACCTGAACTGATGTTAGAGCTCCAAGATGAACTTGCCTGTCCTTAAAATCTCATTGTTAAAACATTGTGTACTAACTTACCCCTCCCTAGGTAGGCAGACCCTGACAGTCTTCAGACTCAGCTTCTTTATTGCTGTGCTTTCTATCCAAACTGTCTTTGGGGAGACCTGGATATCATCCAGGTGGAGATCTAGGGGTTTTTATTCCTTTGTCCTGGGGACACCATAGTACTCAGTCTTTGCTCTATCATGGCAAGGTACTACAAGAGCCCTTGAAAGGGATGAGAGTCAGAAACACAAATCAGAAACCCAAAGTTATCTTTGCATCAGTGCAGAATGTTAGGAAGGCTTAATCCTAACTACCCCTGGGTTGAGGCCATCCTGATCGAGCTTATCATTTCCCCTGGTCTGCTAATAGTGAATTGCTCTTCTATTCATGATATTGTCTTGTTTGGTGGTTTGGCTGCCATTCTGTGTATTCAGCATATTTTGCTCTCTAGACTGGTTTATCAACAATGACAGGACTCCTGCTTGGCCAGAATTAGGGCTTATGCAGTTCTCAAAATTCAGATACATTCTTCAATACTTGACTTGAAACATGATTGCTTATGTTCAGATGGTTCTACATGGTTTTAGTTCTTGTGAAATTTGGTAATTTTTTATTTGATTTCTTTGGAACTCCAATGTTGGGGCTGTAGGAAAGTACTTGTGTTACATTTCATTTTCAAATGCTCCTGAAGCTACATTTTGTTTAAAGTAGTGCAGAAATACACACAGGAAAAATATGCATGTGTTTAAATTTATGACTTAACAGCACAAGTCACCGACGTTGTGGTACTAAGGACTTGCCAAGACCATGGGCTGGCACAGACTTAGGGAGGGATAGGACAGATGGTACATGAGTTTAGTGCTAGCTGTGTGTTCAGAGTTAGATCCTCTGGGCAGCACACTTGGATAGCATGGATTGGGAATGAGGATGAGTGGCAGTTGTGCTTTATTCTTGTCACTGTCAGACTCCATGAAATGGTCTATAAATCCCTGAAGGTATTTTTAGATGAGTATTGACTTTTGTGATTTTGAGGAAGATGGATGCAAAGTTCTGAAAATAGCACACTTCACTAGTGACATGTCCTGTGGCATTCTAGGATGTAGCTCAGAGAAAAAAATACAAAACTACACTGCCAGACCTTAAACTATATATCCCTAGAAAGAATATATGCCTTTTAAATTCAGCTTTGTCAGTGGGTATTGGATCAAAATTGTTTCTTACCACTTTCAAACTTTTGTGCACTTTGGAAGATATTTTATTTCCTACTTTGAAGAAGAGATGATGAATATGGACTTGTTTTCATCAGTCAAGTCATATTAACAGAAGTTGCTGATTTCATAGTATCTGCTTGAAGGCAGTGGGAAGGGTGAAGTACGAAATTATTTTTGGAGTATTCTTCCGGCTATTAGAAATGCTTTTTGAAGTCACGAAATTTGGTCATCAAAGCTTTAAAAAAGACAGTTGTAGAAGACATTGCTGGTGAAATATTAGTACTATTTTCCCTTTCTACAAGTATTGTTGTTATTCAGCTGTTGAGTGGGTGGTAGAAAAGATGGAAAGAAAATGATTCTTGAAGAAAAACTACTTACAGAAGATTGCTGGTACTTTAACAGATTGCTGCAAAGTGTGCACTGTATATTTGATGCAGTAATTTAAAGCATAAAATATTGATAAATTCAGCTTTGTGTTAGCAACAAATTGTTCAGAGCTGGTACTTAATATGAAAGCACAACCTGATCTTGAACCCCCTCTGGTTATGAAAAATCACTTAGCACTTGATATTAGAGTAGAGCAGCTCATGCTAGTAATTCAAGCAGTCTGCAGAGAACACTTGCTTTCTGCAGTCAAAAGATAATCTGTCAAACCTGTGCAGCTTCAGTTACACAACTGCATTTTCTAGCTTTGGGTTGTGCATGTGTCCCACTGCTTTGCAAGATTTTTTTTTTTCATTCTACCAGTGTGACTCCAAGGCAGACTCTGCCTTACCTCACATGTGAATGTAATTGGGCAGACTGATCCCATGCCTCTCAAATATCTCATTAATCTCTTTTAGTAACATTCTTCTTGTCTTCTCTTCCTTTTCTTCTGTTTTTTGTAATGCTTTCATTTTCTTTACACCATGGTTGTTCTATATAAGCATTACTACATTTTGATTATGCTGTAGTCACTTTCTATACTGAAATTTCGATGCAGCCTGAACTTTTTCACTGGAAAGTCTTAAGGCACACCATGCAGCCCTGAGTGGATTAGGTATTTTGCTGTGCATCTTGTTCCTTGAGTGTGTTTTGGTGCTTGGACTGTTGGTTTTGGAGCTACAATTGCCTTCAAGTTTTTGTTTTCTTTTAATTGTTGATACCTTATTGATATCACCTCAGGGACCAAAGGCATGATGACTGTCAGAAAAAAAAATCACGCCCTTAGCGGTTTTCTGCTGCATCATGTTTGTTCTTTTGCCACTGAAGTCAAAAAGTCTGAAAGCACACTGCAACCATGTGAATTCTTTTGCATTGTATCTTCCCCTTTTCTGTTTGGAGGACGATGTAGGAAGCCAGACAGCTGAGTTTCCAAGAACATGGTATTCAGCATATCTTCCCCTTCCCCTCAATTTTCTTATTTAGTACTCTTAAAAGCTAATTTATTTTTTGTTTTAATGAACACACTACTTGGTCTATGTGTTTTCAACAAAGTTGATGGCTCCAGGAATAAAATGTTCCTTTTGAATCTGGAACATCATGTATTTTGGGATTTATTATGTATGCAAGAGAAAAGCCTTATATACCCCAAGCCCCTCTTCTGCTTCTTTTCTACATTTTAGTAATTAGACAATGTCATGCTGGGTACTGATATGGAAGTAAAATGGATGCATCCATTTTGATGCATGGTGTAAATGCTTCCTGCTAAACCTCAAGCAGTCTTGAATGTCTCTGGAAAAGAAATGTTTGTGGTCTACAAAGGATGCCATTTAGCATGCTGCTGCCAAAGCAGATACTGATACAGGTGCTTCAACACAAGGCAGTTCCATCCAAGTAATCCCTGCAGGCTGGAGAATGTGTCTCAGAGCTGCTCAGTATTAATGTGTCTGTGGACATTTCTCAAAGGAGAAAAAGTTATGATGTGCTGCTTTTGAACTATTTACCTTCATGCACATTCACAACATCTCTGCCTTTGCCCTTCAGTATCAAAATCCAGAGGTTCCTGGGTTCTCTGGAACAGAACAACCTGGGTGCACCTGCCCCAAATGTATTAGGGGGACCCAGTCCTCCAGCTCCTGAATGCTTCACAGGCCAAAGACAGCCCTGCCACGTGCCTGCACAAGTCTGAGAATGTTGGTATGGCCAATACATTTCTGGTTTCCTGTCACTAGCCAGAAACAGTTCTGTCTCTGCATTATGAATATTGCATTAATGGTATGTTCTGCAGCTCTTGATTACATCCCTTCTGGATAGAAGATGAGACATGGCAGCTCTTTGTGATTAGAGGAGCATCTGTCAGTGCCTATTTATCTCTCAATATTCATGCTATAAATAACTAGAAATGTTTGTACTTAGGTCTGTATGTCTATTCCTTTATTCTGCATGTAAAAATTCTGCTGACTCATAATTTAAATATTCACATTTGCTGTAGGAAGGTGTAATGTGAGATGGAGAATAACTATGTTTTAATGCTGTGAACTGATGAAATCTCTCCATGTTATCTAAATACAGCTGACCTAATCAAGTTGTGTTTCCTATGGGCTAGTGTTCTTCATTCTCATCACACCCAGCACTAGAAATTCAGATCCATAGCATGTTCCTAGAACAGATCCACTGAGCAAGAGGCAGGTGGTGCAGGTGTGCAGATGTTGGTTGTGTGTCCCCGCTGAGAAGACTCTGTGGCCACTGATTTGAGCCCACTTCTTTCCTCTCTAAGGCTGGGAATATAGGTGTATTTAGCTGTCAATTTTCATATAGATGCTGAAATGACCTTTGACCCTTCCGGTTTTCTAGAATTTAAAATAGGCTGGTAAAGTTAAATATTCAGCAATGTGATTAAATCAAGCTGGTTCCTCTTTTTGTACTTTTTCTGGGGAATCAGGGAAGCATTAATTTGGAACTTTTTTGGTTTTGAATATTAGAATAAAAATGTGATAAAGAGATCATGCATCCTTAGCATTAAAAATTGAATGAATAATAAAAAACTCATGCTTATTTAAATATCTTAAATTTTAAAAATTTTAAAAATTAATTAAATAAAACAGCAGTGTGTGCCTGAAAGTTGTGGTTTCATGGTGCTGTTGCATTTCAGGGAAATACAACTCTTAAAATTATTAGCACAAAGTAATTCTTGTTATTATTATGGTATTAACAAATTTATTTTCTTTGACATTTTAATGTTGAAATCTTGTACAATTTATCTGCCCATTCACAATTCATTTACTTTATATTATAAACTTCTTGTAAATTCATTAATTTTCTGCCCCCATAATGCATTCAGAAAAGCAGAAGAATTAAAAAAATTTTCTAGATGTCAGCCTTGGAGAAGTTTTGAGGTGGTAAAATGGAGAAAAATTATGGGGTTGTAGGAGCTTATGGGTGAAATAACCTTTTGTAGCTTCTTTGTAATAGTCAGATGACTTTTGCCCTCTATTCAATAATTTGTGCATTGCATTGATTATTTGTGCCCAGCAAATTGACTGTTGTGTGGTGGTTCAATGGTGCTCTTTAAATAGAGTGAGAGAGCACACAACATGCAGACCTAGCTAATGCAGAGCATGTAGGGTTTCTTCCTATAACCACAGTCTAGAAAACATATTTTCAACTTCCTCAGGAAGAATTATTTTCATTTATTTTCCCGCCATAGTTTGGTTAGGTGTTTTTGGTTGGGTGTTTGGTGGTGGTTTTTTATAATTTGGAGGTTTTTTTTGGTGGTGGTTTTTTTTTGTTGTTGCAAAAAGGACTCTCAGTGTTGCAACTTTGATGACCGCTCGTGGTGGTGAGATGGGAACACTCAAGCGCTCTGATTTAATGAGGAGCCCAAGAATGGAAATGCATCAAAATCCTCACATGCAGCCAAAGCAGCTGCTCCGGCACCCGCAGTGGGCACCGAGCGCTCGGGCACCTTTCAGTTCCTGCACGCTGCCAGTGTCTGCCAAACACAGAGGGAAATTCGTAAACCTGCGGGACAGCGTGAAAAAGAGCCCTACAAAAAGCACAGCAAAAGTTAAAGCTGCTAGTGGTTGGGTGTCTGATGGCTCGTGCTCTAATTGCTCTTTAGGAAAGGTAGGTGTTGCACTACGTGTTTGGAGATGCACATTTTTGTGCAAACTGTAGAAAGTATGTTGCATTTTTTTCTTTCTGTAGTTTTATTCCTGCTGTTTCTAATGGCTTCCTTACTTAATTTCCTTTTGTATTTTATTGCTAGAAATCAAAGTAGCAATTATTGAAATCAGATTGGCAAAGGAATATTTGTTCTCATGTTTTCCAGTAAAGGTTGCTGCACTTTGTATAATATGGGGTTGTACAGTAATATCTTAAAAGCAAGGAAAGTTTAGTTTGCTGCATTTTTGTTCTCCAAAGTGTATCTTTTTGTTGTTTACTAAGAACAATATTATAGAATTTGCTGGCTTAGTTGGTCTCCTTGAGGATGTGTATGGTGCTCTGATTTACCTACATATTAGTTGTAGTGGAGGAGGCTCTACAGAAACACTGCCAGGATGCTTGGGGGAGCAGGGAGCTTTTAAGGTTGAGTGGATCCTAAACCAACAGCACAAAGGGAAAATACAATGACAGTATGAATAACTTATGAGATTGGACCCTGGAAGAATTAAAGGACCATGAACAAAGTCAGTTTTAAAATAATAAGGGTAAAATTTGAAACTGGTTGGGAGGGTTTTTGAAGCATTTGAGGATGAGAAAACCATAGAGAAGAGAGAGTTAGAGATTAGAGAAAGAAAGGAAGCAGAAAAATAAAGCTGACATTTGTTGC
This sequence comes from Buphagus erythrorhynchus, assembly GCA_013400855.1. Taxonomy (NCBI): domain Eukaryota; kingdom Metazoa; phylum Chordata; class Aves; order Passeriformes; family Sturnidae; genus Buphagus; species Buphagus erythrorhynchus. The sequence continues at coordinate 14,088 of VZTT01035023.1, read as the reverse complement.
AAAGAGAGGGGTGCAGGTTGTTTGGCCCATAAGGAAATCCACTGCAACAATAGTAATTTTTTTTGCCAGGTGAAAGGTCAGGGAAGTGAATGGTCAGGATCTCAGAAGAACTTCAATTCATTTTAACCTTCTGTTACTGCAGGAGTGTAGCTGTAAAGCTAATGCTTAGCTGTTCAGCCTTAAGTTGTGTTGTATTTTGGTATGTAGTATATCTGAAATTTTGGTTAATAGACTCTTTAATGTGTACCTACATGGAAAGCCACTTGCTTTGGAAGAAGGCAGACTTAAAGGGGTGGCTCATTTTTTTATGTGTAGGGCTGAGTGGTTGCTTGAGCTGTTTACTTTGATCTGTCATCTAAAGGCTGTGTCGTTCTTTCAGTAGCCACAGGTTTATTGCACTAAGCATTTCCCACATCCTTTGCAAAAGGCATATTATTTTTTTCCACAGCAATTTAGATTCTCCCTCACCTTCCTCTTTTTAAACATTTGAAATATTGTACTTTAGTCTGTAAATGTAAAAATGTTTTAATGACATTAGGATTACCTCTCAAGATACCAAAAATATTTTGTTCTTGCATCTTTCAGTAATTGCAACATTTTTCACTAGCTTTCATTTTGGGGGGATTGACTTTGAGCTGAAAAAGCCCTGTAGAAATACCATATGTACATTTAATATGTGCTGCTGTTCTTGGACTGTTAATGCAAATAGCATTATTTACCATTACTCTTTAATTTGGTGGCTGCTGTTAATGCATGCTGCTTTGTATTTTAAGATATCTCAAACTTTTCAAATGTTTAATATTGTTATGTTCTGGGGCTTTTGTTCACTTTTGGGACTTAGTATTTTCTTTTGTCATTATGCTTCATTATTTTTAAAGATCACAAGAATGTCTTGGAACAACTAAATTGCAAGAGCTTTGATCTGCTGTTCAGCTCGTAATGTTGATGATAGTTGCCAGCAGTTTGTGTTGCTGACAGCTTGTTGACAACCAGTATGTGAACATCTCAAAAATATTTGAGTCAAAGTTTTACTCAAAATGCTGTTTGGAATCTTATTCCCTTGCAGCTTAAGTGTCAGTAGGTTTCCTGCTTACTACTCGAATGAAGATTCCTAAGACCAAAATTCTCCTGGTTTGGTAAATCTGTGTGAAGATCTTTGAGAGATAAATTGAATCTGTTTTAGGACCTTCCACACATTTGACTAAAAGGTTTTCTTTGATTTTTGCTAAGTTTCGAAACCATAAGGTACTTCTGATTTTATTTCTTTATCAAGGAGGAATATTAGCTTTGTTGAGTGCTGTTAACTTCAGCCCGTTTCCCTGCTTTTGCACTCTGCTGTCTATTGGTGAAGGGCTTCTGTTGTGAAACCAGCCCACAAAAAGCCTCAGTCTGTTCATTGACCTGAGCAGGTTTTTTTATTGGACCCCAAAGTCTCAGTGCTGCAGGGGGAGTGCCTTGGTGTGAATAACCCTCCTGGGCATGTCCAGCTACTTTGAGTTGCTCGCCATCAGTGCAGTGCTGGGAATGTGCTGCCATGGATATTGTGGGCCAAGGGGACTGTCTGCATTGTAGTTGGTCTCCAAATCCATCTGCTAGCTCATAGTTGTTTAAGCTGTTAAGTTTGAGTCTTGTTTGCTTTAAATTGTTTTTCTAGTTTTCCTTATTTTTGACATTTTGTTGGTGATTTTTAGCCCACAGAAGCTGTTCCTTCCTCTTCTCCCATTGTCCCTGTGGTCCCTGTCCCACCAGTCCCTGCTGAGACCATCCCATCCACCATACCACAGGTTTTTATGCTGTTTTGTTTTATTTTCTTAAACTTGTTCAGCTTTTATTTCTTTAATTTATTTTGTTGCTTTGTTGAAATATGCCTTTTGCTACTCCACACTCAAGTTTGAGGTGAACTGTTAAATACAGTAGAATTTCACCCTAATGTTTGTTCATTTTATGACAGCTTTTAGTACATTTAAATGTTTATCTTTTCATATAGAGGTGACTAGTAAGTTGTGAAAGAAGTAAAGAAAAAATAACCAAAAGAATGGAAAGAACCAATAGGATATTTTATGTTCACATAATAACTTTAGAGTCATTTCACCCTTGCTAAAGTGTTATTGCTTGATTTATTTATAAAGAAAATGCTTTCTCATCTCCTATAAATACTTAATACGTCTTTCTTCTGTTGCACTTGCATGGTCTTTCTCATGTTCTCCACCCATTTGTTGGTATTACTGTTTTGGTGAGCATTTAGAATACAAAAGAGATCCTTTTACCTCTCCATTCCTAATATATTTGACTTGTAAAATGTGTTTCCCTTCTGTGCCTTCATCCTTTAGGTCCCATAATGTCCACACACCCCCCAAAACAAAAACCAAACCCTGTCAAGACAGGTGAAGGTGGTAACATGGGTTAATGTTGGTGTCTCCCATGTAATTTGGAATATGTGACCACAGCACGGCAAGCTATGGAACAATCCAGGATAGACAGCAATTACATTTTTGCAAATAGATTGTCATTCTGCTTTTAGCTTTTTGTAACTTTACTGTAACTTTCAGTGCAGAAATCTGAAATGATGAGTGCACATCTTCTGAAAAGATGATTCAATTTTTGGAATCATTTGGTGACAGATATTTATTAACTTTAAAAGGAAGTTAAGCTATCCAGAATATTACTTGAAATATTTAGTAGTATGGATATCAGGGTTTTTTTTCTTAATTTTTACTTTCAAGCTACTTGACTAAACTTGCAACTTGGTGGTAATCTTTATCTTTGCTGAGTTTTTAATTTTTGCATAATCCATAATTAGCAAAAATTTTTGCAGTTGCCTGTTTTATAGCACAATTTCCAGTGGATGTGTGTTTATTTGAATCTGTCACCTGTACTTCCAGCAGGAAGACCAAAAATTTGATTAGTTTTAGAAATACTCCCTTTTTATAGGGGGATTCTGCCCACATCAAGATTTGAGGTGGACAGGCCAGTGCAACCATGTCCATTCCCTTTGGAATGCCTGGCACAGCTTTTCTCATTCATCTCTGAAAAAGATGGTAAATTGCTGCTTCTTGATGGAGAGTTTGGATAAATGTAGGAGTGTTAGGAACAATCATTTAACTTACAGAAGGGGTTTTGCATTTGTTGGCTGATTTGTATCTCAAACATACTGTTCACCAAACCCTGCCTACTAACAGCAATTTTGCTTTTAGTTGTCTTTTTTTTTTTTAATATGAAAAGAAGAATGCTTGTCTGCCTCAAAAATAAAAATCATGGGCAATCAGCTTTCTCTGGCACTGTATAAGCTGAATATAATTGGATGTTGCAGAAATCCTAATATTAAATAAAAATACATTCCAAAATGGAGTGAAAAGAACATGACTGAGCAATTAAACCTTGCTTTCTTCTGAGCAAAAACATAAAAACATATGATTTAACTATACTTATTGCAACCTTAACAATAAATTATTGTGATGAATAATAGATTGAGTTTTTTAGTACAAGATATTATTTTTAATTCACTCTTATTTTACTAGAACTTGCACTTGAATAAGAAGCAGAAAAGGAAATTTGACTTAATGGCAGAAAATGTTTGTGAGGGATAGTGTTTTGACAGAGATTTTTATTGTGACATTAATAACTAGTGCTTAATGCCTTTACTGCATGAAGTGTGCCTATGCTTCCTTCTATTGAGAGAATTGCTGGGTGAGAAACGCATTTGATGGCATTTTGACAGTCATATGTGTCATCCTTTTTGTTTCCTCTTACTTTTAATTGTCTGCTCTGTTAACATGTGTAGGTCCCACCTGATTTTAGTACTTATTAAATGACACAGGCTTAATTTCTGACACTTGATAGCAGATAGATGGCTCCTGTCTAATGGTGGGAGATTATTCATCTCAGCCTTTTGAAAGCCACTTCTGATTCATCACTTCCTAGGTTTGGGAGCTTTTAAAAATCATAAATTCTTCAGAAGTATGTTGCTGTCACAGTAATGAAACAAAAATGCAGAATATGAATGGGTTAATGCAATTGTCATGTTTTTGTAGGTCTTAACTNTAATTAATTAATTAATAATTAATAAAGATAATATTTAAAATCCCCTCAGATTCATTAAAGCAATAAGGAAATGAACTTTGTTTAGTGCCACTGAACTTAATAATTAGCAGTATTTGAAGTCTGGAATATATCTGGACACTGTTCCTTTTGCTTATGTTCCTAGAGCAGGCTAGATGCTGCCTATTTTAAAGGCAGATAGTTTATGGATAAATGGGAAATCTGTTTGTTTGGAAATATTTCAGAGAAATGCCATCAGTTCCTATGGGTTTTCTTTCAGTTGAAACCACATTTTTCACAGAAAAATTCTCAGTGGTATGAGACTCAAAGTATAAACGTACTCTAATGGTTCCTGGCTTGTAAGAATTCTAATATTATTTCAGCTTTCTGTGGCAATAATCTCTGACTGCTTATGGCTTGTTAATCCTTAACAATTTTCTGATGGAAGCACATGTTGCTGTGTGGTAAATGAATGTCTGCTGTGGGTTTGCTTTTGCAAGTCAGTTTTGTAGATCCTTTCTTGTTTAAGTTGCACTTCTGCAGGTTTCCATTTTGCAGTTTGTGGAGGGGGTGGTTCACTGTTCCTGATGGGAAGAAAGGGAAATAAAATCCACCAAAAATTGGTTTTGAGATACTGAGTGATAAAACAACCTCTGCATATCATACCACAAGTACTGGGGTAACTGGCATCATGTCAAATGGTAGCATGACTCAGGTTTTCTTTTGAAAAACAAGGCAATAAATGTCAGAACTTAGATATTAAATATGATCTCAGACTGCCCTAACAGTGTGGTTTTATGTCAGGGAAGCAATTTGTCCAGGATAGTAACAAGTGTTTTAGAAGGTCAGTTTTGAGATTCTCAAAGTCAAGGCTACCTTTTCACAGAACTTGGAGAAAGCCAGCAAGTTAAATGCTGTAGAATTATCATTAATAGTGCATTTTCTTATGCTGTAATAATTTTTTTCATTTTTAAAGGCAAATCCCCCTCCAGTGCTGGTGAATACAGATTCTTTGGAGACTTCAACATATGTAAGTCTACACTTGCTTTCAATTATATCTTTAAATCATGTTTTATGAATGTAGTTGTGTACTCCTGTTGTTGCTGTTTAAGAAAGACCTATTTTATCTCTCTCATGGTGCTTGATTTTGTCAGTTCTCATGATGGTTATTTCAACTCCTTAAATTGCCGTTTCATGAAAAAAAAAATGTTGCAGATTGCAGGTGGGAATTTTTGTGTACCAGTATGTGACAGTGCAAAACACAATTGAGGTTCCAGAGGTTCAGTGTTCAGAGAACAATCTGTTTGTTCGACTGTGCAGGCAGATGCTTTAATATTTCATGTGCCATTTCTGTTGCACTTCTCATAAAAACATTTCTTCATGCAGTGGCTATACTTAAGGTTTTAGTGCTCTAAATGTTCATAAAAAGGAGTTTGTTCTGTTTGAAACATTAAGGTAATAAGTGTAGTTATGTGGAGGCTGAGATTTTCGTTTATAATTGCAACATTTATATAGAAAGTCCTTCATCCAGGGGAAGGCTCTGCAAATAAAGCTTAGCTTAGTGAGTCTGAGATACCTTTAAAGCTTGGAAAAGAGAGACTAGGTCAGTGATTTTTATCATGTAATACATCCTTGCTCCTGTCTCTGCTAATGTTTGGTTTGTTAGATGAATAAATTCAAAGGTAATTTTCAAAAAAAGAGAGAGTATAGGACTGAGCTAAAGGAGATGATAAAAATTATTGTTTATGTAGATGATATTTTAAATTGGATTACTGAGCTTTGTACATGGAAATAAGAGACTGCTTAAATATATTAGGATCGGCTTTGTTTTGTGTAATGGCAATGGATAGGGAAATGATTAATCATCCTTGTTATTTATTTAATAAAAAAGAATAGAAAAGAGTGCTGCACACTGATCAATCATCATGAACCTTTTGTAGGTACTGTAATACTGGATGACTGCTTCAGTTAGCACATGTTGTCATTCCTGTAGATAATAGCTCAAGGACCAAGCTACCATAAAACCTTCTTGATCACAGTGGCTTCTTTTGTGTTGGTGTAGCAATAGATCCAGTTTCATGTATTCAGAAGGTCAGGACCTTGTCCCTTTTTAATAGAGCAATATCATGTGTTAAAACCACCCTATCTTTTCCACTGAACAAACTACTGAGGACATAATCATTTTTGAGGTACTTTGCAAAGATGATGATCTGTTATGTGTGGAATGGATATGGCTTCTATTGTATTAGGGGAGATATAATTAGAGAGTGAGGGATAAAAGAGCTTGATATTAGACAGCCTGTTAAAGTCATGGCATTACCAGCTTTTGGAGTATTTAAATATGTTCTCTTTTAAAATTCTCTGCTAGAAAACAGATTTTAAAATGCTTTCCTCTACACATGTTTTTTTATCTTTAGTGTGTTAAGACTAGAGAAATCTTAGATATTCTGTATCTTAAGGATAGACAAGGTCCTTTGTAAAATAATGGTATAAATGTTATTTCTTACCTTGTTAAGTATTTCATCCTAAAAGGCTGAAATAGGGAGCTGTCTATAGCTGCTGTAGGTAACTGTGGAGGAAAGAATTTGAGTTCCAAGATATCTTGGAAAAAAGCTTACTCTTGAATATTAAATATGAATGAGCATTTTTTATTTAATTGATTTTGCTTAGTTTTGATATTTTTTTGCTTCTGGTATTTGATTCTTTTCTTGTTCTGTAGGCAGCAAAGATTGTGGGTATCCTTTCTAACCAGAGGATGACAAGGCTTCTTTCTAGGATTTCAGTTTTTTGTCAAGCTTTATAAAGTATTCTTCTAAACTCTTCTTCTCTTTTTGTCCCTATTTTAAATTGCTGAACTTTAGTATGTATGAAACATGTTCAATAGTAGTATAAACAATTGTTAAATGTTACTTTAGAAGGGTCTGACCTATTTCTCATGAGAAGGTGGTATAAAGCATCAGTCTTTGATTTTTTTTCTCTACTCAGTGTGGAAAAACAATCGGAGAATGCTGCTCTGTTCTTCCTTACAGTTCTTCTCTGCCCCACATCCTCTTTCTTTTTTCTCAGTTTCAAGTTGCTGTATAGCCTGAGGAACATCTGAGGATCTCAAGAGCATTTTTTTCTTTCTGGCAAGCAGAAGCAGAGAGCCTGTGCCCTACAGTAGTTGTGTAGAACAGTCTGCTCTCTGAAGAGGCAACTTTTAAACTCATACAAAAAGGTTGTCTGATTCATAAATACAGAGTGGTGTGAAAATCACGTCCCCTCTGAGCCCAGTGGTCACTGTCAGGCAGCTGAGATTTGATGGGAATGAACTGCCAGCCAGGCAAATGGGGTTGTGTGAAGTGTAGGATTCTCTGTAACCTCACTTCTCTTTTTTTTATAGGTCAATGGCACGGATGCAGATTATGAGTATGAAGAAATTACTCTTGAAAGGGTAACATGCTGAATGTCCTCTGTACTCTGTTTGAAATGGCATTTGTGATACTTTAATATGAAAAATAGCAATTCAAACCAATTCTTACTCTTTTTTAATTTTAGGTAGATTATTTGGCCTAATGAAAAAAAAGTGCATTCAGTTGCTAAGCAGGAATTGAAAGTTTTATTAATATCCTTGACCATTGAGAGTAAGATAGGGGAATGACCTCCTGTAAGACATCCTGCATTTAATGTTGCTACCTAGACTTCTAGAGACTAACAACACAGATTCGGATTTAATCTCCTGTATTGCTTTTTTTTCATAGGCTTTTACTTATATACCAGTGACACCTTGTCACATGCATTTCTTTGTTAGGTTTTCTACATTGAGATCTAGCACAGTTCACTTGAGGTGCACTGTTAACAAAAAGACAGAAAGAAATTATTGTATCTAATACCTGTGCAGTTCTGGTTGTTATTGAGAGGGTGAAGATGTCTTGCAGTTGATAGTAAGGGCAAGCAATCCTTGAAGAGAAAAGTCTCAGTCTGAATCTCTGCATCTGTGGGAATATATTAGAAGTGGGACACAAGCTAGTTAAAGGTTTTTCTCTGGGAAAAATAATGTGTCACTAATTTAATGAGGAGCAAATATTTGTATGAATAATCTGAAAAATCTGGCACATTAGAGATAGAATATTTTATGTAG